>CAWUFW010021131.1:0-129750 GCA_963921515.1 Calotriton arnoldi
CAGTAATCACAACAGACAGCAAATATGCAGGCCATGTCAAGCATGCACACACCTCAAACCATGCACTGTCATGCTGCCACAACACATGTCACGTTCGGCACCCATGGCTCACAGCATGTACCCCAAAAGCATATTCCCTCCCAAATGCGAATCTGGGGCATGGCCCCCATGTTGCCATATGCGTTCCTAAGCGTTCCATTTGAACCCCAAAAGCATATTCCCACCCAAATGCGAATCTGGGGCATGGCCCCCATGTTGCCATATGCGTTCCTAAGCGTTCCATTTGAACCCCAAAAGCATATTCCCACCCAAATGCGAATCTGGGGCATGGCCCCCATGTTGCCATATGCGTTCCTAAGCGTTCCATTTGAACCCCAAAGCATATTCCCACCCAAATGCGAATCTGGGGCATGGCCCCCATGTTGCCATATGCGTTCCTAAGCGTTCCATTTGAACCCCAAAAGCATATTCCCACCCAAATGCGAATCTGGGGCATGGCCCCCATGTTGCCATATGCGTTCCTAAGCGTTCCATTTGAACCCCAAAAGCATATTCCCACCCAAATGCGAATCTGGGGCATGGCCCCCATGTTGCCATATGCGTTCCTAAGCGTTCCATTTGAACCCCAAAAGCATATTCCCACCCAAATGCGAATCTGGGGCATGGCCCCCATGTTGCCATATGCGTTCCTAAGCGTTCCATTTGAACCCCAAAAGCATATTCCCTCCCAAATGCGAATCTGGGGCATGGCCCCCATGTTGCCATATGCGTTCCTAAGCGTCCCATCTGAACACCAAAAGCAAAGTACAAACCAGACCCAGGATGGGCCAGGAGCCCGCATACACCAGAGTCACAATAAGTAGGGGCACAGCAACACACCCATCGGCATGGCCAATCCGTCCCATGCCACATGTGCACAGCACACAGTCCCATTGCCAAGCACACACAACTACAAATGGTACAGCCACACACACGCCTCCGGGAAACCCATGTACGAGATTGCACGAACTGTTAATGTCAGACGACAAATACATACTTCGCCAGGTGCAACACAATAACAAATCTCATTCTCTCCACAGGTGACGAACTGCTGGATGCTGGGGATGGAGCCAGCAGCCAGCACAGCCAGCCTACAAGCCCCCAACGAGGACACACGGATGTGGAGGATCTGTCCTCCTCTTCGGACACGGACCACCAAGCAGGCCCATCTGGTGTGGCAGGGCCCAGCCGCTCCCCAGGACCCCTCCTACCCACCAACCCATCATCCAGGGCTGCTGAACATTCCCAGCCCCCTGCTGCCACTGTCGTTGCGGCCACACCCACGGTCTTTGCGGCCACACCCACGGTCATTGCGGCCACTACCACTGCCGCAACCGCCACCATCGCCGCACCGACCACCACTGCCGCCACCACCACCACGTCTTCGCTGGCACCAGCCCCAGCGCAGGTGGTGGCCCGGCCGACTGGATCCACCCTGGGAGCCACAGCGAGGACCGTGGTGAGCAATGTGGCTAGTGGGCAGGCCGGTGGCAGCAGGACTGGTAGGAGGAGCAGGGTCAGGGAAACGCCAGCCTCCCCTGGGAGCCATGCCCTGCCTCAAATGGCCAGAGTCCTTGGGGCCTATGAAGAGGCCCAAGGACAATGGGCCAGGTCAGCTACAGACACGCGTGAGGTGCTGGGGGTGCTGAGGTCCATGGACGCCCGTATGGGCCAACTCGTGGACCTCATGGGCCAGCTGGTGGTGGCGGTGAGGTCACAGCCAGGGACAGCAGCTCCCCCTCCGCCACCACCTGCCGGGGCGCAGGGTCGAGCAGCAGTGTCCAGTTCCCCTGCGTCCACAGCCAGTGAGCACACCTCAACCACCAGCATGTCGCAAGCAGGCACCCCCTCGCAAACGTGGAAGGGGCCGTCCGAAGTGGAAACCGATCTCCCGGGAGGACTTCGCACGCTCCAAACGCAAGTGAGGCAGCCAGCCAGCCTTCCTTGACCACCCACTGCATTGACTTGGACTACGATCCCACTCCACACAGCCATCTGGATGGCATGTGTGTGTTGGACTATGGACATAGAACCAGTGGGTACACCCTGAGCATCACGCAGCCATGACCGACAGCTCATTGTCACTGCACGCACCACTTTTGTCATCACCTTACACACAATCACATGTCACAGTTTGAAATAAATGCACCTCTTACACAAACTGCTGTTTGTGCCCTGTGTTTTATTTGTACGGAATACAACGGCCACCTTGGGCGGAAAGGCACCTGATGCGTGGCATGGCAATGGAATCCGGAGGGCCTGTAGGGACCTAGGGGTGGGAGACAGAACAGGAGCACATTCAATGAGTGTGTCACACACCCATCACACAGTACATGTCAACAACTACAAGCAATGTACACACATCGCACAGAGCAATAGGGCACAATGCCACAGCCACCAACAGTGGCATACTACCCTGGCCATGGAGCGTTGACACACAGCACGCAGTGAACAAACGGCCACCCTGACACAGCACACACACACCTGCACAGATACAGCCACATCAGCCGTCGTACATGGACACTCACCGTCAAGTGAAGTAGCGGGCGATGAGCTGCTGCCGCACATTACCAGCTTCCTCCTCTCCGCTGTCCTCCTCACTCGAGCTGTCCTGGTCTGCGGGCTGGGGCCCTGGTTGATCTCCGTCATCCACGATGAGGGGGATCTGCTTCCGAATGGCCAGATTGTGCAGCATGCAGCACGCCACCACTATCTGGCACACCTTCTGTGGGGAGTACGCCAGTGCACCCTCGGTGCGGTCCAGGCACCTGAACCTGGACTTGAGGAGGCCAAAGGTACGCTCGACCACACGTCTGGTCCTCCCATGTGCCTCATTGTAGCGATCGTCTGCTGGGGTGCGAGGATTCCTCAATGGACTGAGCAGCCATGCCCCATTCGGGTACGCAGAGTCACCTGGGTGTGAGGGACACAGAGAACCGTTGCTATTCCAACTGGACAGGGGACAGCATCGCACAACCAGCACGCTACACCACTCCACATACTCACCGACAATACAGCCACGATCCTGTTGCAGATTGGACATCAGTCGTGGCAAGATGCTGTTGCGCATTATGTGTGCGTCATGGGCCGAGCCTGGGAACTTTGCACACACGTGGGTGATCACCATGTCCGCAAGGCACACCACTTGCACATTCAGGGAGTGCGTGTGCTTCCTGTTGCGGTACAGGTGCTCAGTGGCCTGTGGTGGAACAAGGCCGACATGTGTGTAGTCAATGGCTCCAACGACGTGTGGGATTCTGCCAAGGGCATAGAATGCACCCTTCACTGCCGCCAATTCACGAGCCCTGGGGAAGCGGATGTACCTGTTTCGGTACAGCATCATGGCTGCCAGTACATCCCTCAGCACCTTGCTGAACATGGGCTGGGACATCCCTCCTCCAATGCCCACTGTGTGCTGGAATGACCCAGTGGCGAAGAAATGCATGGCGGCCATCACCTTAGCCGTGGGGGTGACAGCAGTCGGATACACCCTGCGGGGACGGAGATGGGGTTCTAACATGGCACACAGTCGATGCAGGGTTGGCCTGTCCTGCCGAAACTTCCTAATAACCTCTGTATCGTCCATGTCCGCCAGCAATTGGTATGGGCGGTCAATGTTCGGTCTCCGCCTAGGGACAATGGCAGAGGACACATGTCAAAGCAACACAACACATAGCAATTTCGCATACACATCACTGACATGACTGAGCAAGCACATGAGCCACAGCCCAGCTGTCAAGCTGGGACGGCACGGCCACAATACACTTACACAGGTCTCCCAACAATGGCAATGGCTAGTGATACAAACCACTGCCATGTGCATGCACATGGGGATCTAGGCCCCAATGACTTGCGGGCGTGCTGATGGGGACTGACTGCATATCCGTCAAGCGGCAACGCCACGGCAACATGAATGTCTGCTGAGCATGGAACTGCTTCCGCGGCTGGATGAGTATGGCACACGACGACGACGATGTGGGCACAGGCTGAGCGGCCAAAACAAGTGGGACCTGTGGCACGAGGGGATATGAGACAGTAGTAGGTGTCAGCACTGCACCCTATGTACAGCACTGTCACGGATCACACCTCCCGAAACATTGACAGGTGTCCACATTGACAGCCCCATGCCAAGACGGCTGTGTGCTTGCAGTCACACGTCACAGGTGAGAGGTTACATTGCACGTGCCAGGTGGCAGACGTACATAGTGGGAGCTGGCATGTGTGTGCATGTGTCTCCTGTTCAGGATCCACCAGATGGGCGCTGACTCTGTACTGACCATTGGACACAGCATGTTCCGTGGAAGGCTTGTGTGTGTGGGATGGTGGCACTGGATGTGCCTCCGTTGGGTGGGGGCCATGCACAGGGCGGGTACGTCGATGATTGCGCATTGTTGGTCACGGTGGGTGCACCAACTAAGATGTGTTGCCCTGTGTTCAATTCCTATGTCCGCATGATGATGGACTGTAGATGTGGGCAGACTACACATTGGTCGATGTGCTGTCTATATGCATGTGCCTTCACACCAGGCACAGCTGCCCCTGCACATGTGACCCCTGCTGGACTCGCTGCTGGGTCTGTGGAGCTGATGCACCTTCTGTGCGTGGGGCGGACAGCTCTCCTCACTTCCCTCATTGCGCATGTCATGACTTTGCCGCAGGTGACATGGATCATGGAGGGCCCACATGTACGCGTGGGTAGGCTACACATGATTGTTCACTGGTCGCCACCCCCAGTCAGTGTTTCGAATGGGAAGGTTGTCGTGCTGGTGGTATGTTCGATGTGGCGGATGGGCGGGCCTAGGTGCGGGCTTACATTCCGGACATGGGGGTAGTTGGATTGGCGACTAGTTGCAGTACACACGGGACACGTCTCTTCCTTTCCACATCTGGGTCATCCCTTGTACTAACTGACAGTGATACAGTCATCTTCGCCCCAGCCCTCATGTCCTCCCCTCGCTCCCCCAATATGCATGCTCACCTGCGAGGCTAGCGCTTGCACAGGCAGCCCCAAGCTCGCACCAGAGAGGGCAAGGAGTGTATGTGTGGGTCCAGTTGCACGAGTGGGCTGTCTCAGGGTATGATGTGTGGCGGGATGCCGTCCACCTGCGTGGTGCCCCAAATGGAGACCCGGCCTGCATGGACTATGCATCACAGTCTTCGCCTTCCGGATCCGCCACCTGCGACACCCAGTGGCTGTGGCTGCCCTTGCGGCCAGGCCGCGTCCGTCTGTGACTGATGGCCCACACATTCACTCTTTGGCCTCTCTGGGGAGGGCTCGGGGGTGGTGGCGCACGCGCTTGCACTTAGTCGCAATGGCATGTGGCGTGGTTGGTATAATGGGCAATGGATGGGATGGTGCGAGCCACCTCCCGTGACGTCAGTGCTGCTCGTGCTGTGGTGCGTCCCCCTACACTTCCATTTGACTTGTGCCATGCTAGACGTTGAGGTTCTATTGCCTGCGTGATATGACCAGGAGGAGCGCGAGGAGACCTCTCACACACCATGCTCCACTGCCATCCCGTGCCCTGTATCGCCTGTGCGGATTGACTATGTTGGGGTTACACCTGGTCGACTGGGGCTGTGTGTGCCTTGTCAAGGGGCATGGCGGGCGCACAACAGGATCCAGCTTGTCCACAGAGGGTGGGCTGAGGTGCGCCTGGTACCGCTTTGTACGTGTGCCCGGCTGCTGTGCACACACGTGTTCACTCCCCCGACAGGTGTCCTCTCACAATGCCCAGGGAAGCGGTGGTGTACTGTTCATGACCCCTCCCAACACGGCGTGCTCCAACTTGGCATGTGCGCATCTACCCGTCACACCCACCCACCTGAGCACTGCGTCCATACGACTTCACACGACACATGTGTGTCTTCCACAGTTGTGCTACTCATTTGCGTTGACATCCAATACCAGTGGACTACATGGTCATGTCACGACTGCTGTGTACTTCACATACTCTCATCCTCTCTCATTCGTACTTGTGAAATGAGTCAGCGGAGACAGTTTTGGTTTCAAACATTATATTGAGTCTTCTGTCCTCTGTGATGCAGTATAGTGGACACTACTGGCAGCGGAATACATGTTGAGGATATACTGAGCATGATTGCAAATGGGATAGGGTGTGGGGTTACATGTGATTGGCTGTTGCATGTGGGATGTGGGCTTCAGAGTGACATCTGCTTGGCCAAGGCTGTGCTAATGTACATTTACGTATAGCTGCGGAGCTGCGGACTTTGACACAGGCGGTATACATGTAGCCTACCAGACCGCTTGGCATCATGGGCACAGTCCATCTCAGTTCCATGTGACAGGTTTGCTGCGGTTGTTCCTCATGCACGCGTGCATGTGAGATGACATCAGGGCATGTGCTTGCGTGCATGCAGCGGCGTGCCACTTGTTGTTGCACTGTGGTGGTTACTGGACATGTCACAGTCACTGGGGTCGTGTTGTTGTTGTATGCACTTGTCGTCCATGCAAAGGTCCTGGTATGGGATTCCCGGGGCGGGGGTGGGAGGGTGCAGCACCCACAGACTCCAGGCGACCTATTCATGTCCACTGAGCGGTGTGTGTGTCCATGTGCGCTGGATCCATGTCGTGTCCTGGTTGTTCGTGCAGTTCCGTCCATGTGGGTGCGATACACAGAGCCCATGCCACTGCCTCCCACGATGCATGCAGTGTTCCTGGATGTGATGGGGAACAGTGTGCATGTCCCGGTCATATCCGATGTCATGGCGATGTCGTTGATGGTGTGGTTACAGTTGCCGGTCGTTTGGTATGGCTGTTGTGGTGGTGACTGGCCAGTCCGTGCGGAAGCTAAGCATGGGTGCGGGGTTGGACATCATAGGTCAATCGGGAACCTGCGTTGTGGTCCGACGAATTTACAGGTTGTCAGGTATGCGATGCCGTCCAGCAGGGCTTCCATGTCATTGGTGGTGTACATGTTTGCCAGCCAATGTAGCGGATGGTGGCTGTCAAGGTGTTGTTCGTAAGTTGTCCCTTGGAGGACCATGATGGGGCATGCTGGGTGACATTCGACGTAGCTGTTCTCGATGATCCGTCGTGTGGAGGCACAGTGGTCCCATTTCAGTGCGGGTGCGATGTTGGCCACATACGCCATGCCCCCATAGGCAGAGCAGGCCCTGTCGTGTGCGTCCAGAGGGAGGAGTAGTGGTAGCAGGTCCGCCTTCAGACATGCCGGGTTGGAGAGGCATATCTCCACGGGATGCTGGTAGGGACACCTGCGACAGTAGAAGACGGGCATGACGCAGCTGAACAATGTGATGCGGTAAGTCAGTCGGTAACTTACGTTCAGCAGGGACAGGAGATCGCATCCCAATGTATGAAACAGGTTGGTTTTGTACAGCTTGAGCTGTTCGGCATAGTTGGGTAGGTGTGTTGCGGTTGCCATTTCGCAGCGGTGCGTTGTGGTGGCGTGCTCCGGCTGTGTGTGCAGTCTGCAATGTGCACGCTCCGAGGTTGCTGTGAGCTCTGTGTAGTCGTAGGGAGACAGGACTTGTGTTCTGTTGGCTTGTTTGGAGGACACGGGCCCTCATCCCACATGCTTCTCAGACAGTTCAAGGTCAGTGATGTGTGACTCCTTCCAATTAACTTGCATGTGGCCGACATGGGGAGTGTTTTCTTCTTTCTTCCCCGTCCGTTGTGTGCTTCTGTGATATGCGCTATCTGCCCTGTGGTCGGTCTCCTCGGCATGCCTGTGTTGGTCTATTCTTGGACATTGGCTGTATTCACCGGCTTCTGTCGTAGGGCTGTGGTTTCGGAGTTGGAATGGAAGGTCATTCAGTGCTGTCTGCTCTCCCTTGTGTGGGCGGCAGGCTGCCTTTCCGCTCTGCGTTGGGCCTTGTGTGTGAATGTTATTCTTGGGCCACCTGTTGTCGGTCCCCGGGCTCTTTGGTGTTCCGTTTTATATGTCTTGTTCATATGTGCAGGGTGGTATGGGTGTTTCAGTGTGGTACTGGCGTTCCTCTTCCCGAAGGGGCCCTGCTTCTCCTAGTTGGTGTTGCCGCCGCTGTGTGCTACGCCATGTTTGTTACACTGGGGTGTGTCCTGCTGTTGCGTAACTTCACTGATATGTGTGCGTCGGTTGTGTGGCGTTGGGTGTTGTCCGTGAATTGGGCGTTGGGGACATGTCTGTGGCAGGCCTGTCACGTGTCATGTGCGTTCGGGGTGGGGCTGATGTGTGTGCTGCTTGGTTGTGTCCCTGTGTCTGTGTGCGACGCATGCATGGCGCTACGGTTGGCCTCTGCGTTGTGCGCATGTGTGGCGGCGTCATCGCCGCTTTGGGGCCGTGACGGGGTTGTTGGTTCCTAGTCCCAGGTGGTGTGTACACATGTGTTACGCGATGTTACAATTTGGCCTGTGTGTCATATGTGGATGCAATGGTGGATGTGTAGTGTACACGCGCTGGTGGGGGTTGTCCGCTTTTTCCGCCCTTGCAGTGTGTGCGCTGTTTGCGTGCACTTGTTGTGTGTGTGCCTACCTGCGTCTCCGCGGTACGTTGCGTCCTTGGTGGTGCATCAGCAGGAGCATGGGGAGGGCCTGCAGTGCTGGATTCATGCTCGGGGAGCTGCTTCTTCGTTGTCCGTGCTCGGCGTCCGTGTTACCGCTTCGGTTTGTCGTACGGTATCTCTTGGCCGTGGGAGCCGTTTGTTTGCGGCATCGTAATTTATACGCCGGGCGGGACGTGTTTCGTCCGGACGGTGTGTGTCAGTTAGGCTGCGCCGCTACGTGTACGGGCGCACTTTGATGGCGGACGGTGTTGCTGGCTTGCCGGCGGTGTTTGGCCTACTTTTCGCATCGTAATTGGGCGGGCGTGTGGACTGCTGCGTGCCGGCGGTAACTGGTGGTTTTTGCATCCGCCAGCACGGCGGTTGTGCTTCCGCCCGCCATCGTAATGAGCCCCTTAGTAACCAGGTGGTATTTTCCCAGTAACATAGATTTTTTTTTTTCTTGTGTTATAGGTCTCTTTACCCACTGTTCCCTCCCTTTCCTTCCCTCATTTGATCACCTTAAAATTCTGGGCTATTACAGCAAGTATAATTAAGGCTATCAAGAGGTGGACCTATTGAGCATCGGACCGACACAGAGGAATTTGATTACAGCCTGCTGCAATATACATGATCTCCAAAAAACATCTGTCTCTGCCCTTATCCTTTCTAAATTAGGCTATTGTAATGCCCTCTTTGTTAGTCTACAGAAAGGTATTCTGGTCAAGTTACAGGTTCTCCAGAATGCGGCTGCCCGACTCCTGACAGGGATTCCCAGGCATCAGTCTGCCAAACAAGCTCTCATCTCCCTTCATTGGCTCCCCATTAAGAAATGGATTGATTTTAAAGCCTTATGTATTACCTTCAGTGCCTTACACAATTCTGGACCGGAATACTTTAAAAAAATCGGTTCCATTGGTATGTTCCATCAAGAACTCTCTGCTCCTCCACTTTCAATCTTGTTGAGGTTCCTAGATTCCGGATTTTTAATTGGGGAGGCGAAGTTTTGTTACCACTACTTCCAACCTTTGGCACACTCTTCCTACACATTTAAAAAGTTCCTCAGATCTGCTCCCATTCAGGAAGGGATACAAAAGGGGATGATGGACGGAACGCTTGAGCCAATCAAACACTCACCCCCAGTCAACTGATCTGGGTTTAATCCATCATCATTCTTTAGCTCACTCCACCACCCCAGTTCAGACATGGCCATATGCAAATCAGTCTGACCCTGTGCCTCATGGGAACAGTCCAGCCCGAACTGCCAAGCCATGTCTTCCCTGGACCGGAAACAAGCATCCTAGGACCGGTTTCTGGCATTTCAGCCGTCATCAGCCAGGCTTGCTTGAATCCAGTGGCAAAGTGAGCAAGGGACCCACGTCTGGGCATACCCCCGCCAACTTAGGGCGACCAAAGCGATACAAAAGGGGATGATGGACGGAGCAGCTGAGCCAATCAAACACTCACCCCCAGTCAACTGATCTGGGTTTAATCCATCATCATTCTTTAGCTCACTCCACCACCCCAGTTCAGACATGGCCATATGCAAATCAGTCTGACCCTGTGCCTCATGGGAACAGTCCAGCCCGAACTGCCAAGCCATGTCTTCCCTGGACCGGAAACAAGCATCCTAGGACCGGTTTCTGGCATTACAGCCGTCATCAGCCAGGCTTGCTTGAATCCAGTGGCAAAGTGAGCAAGGGACCCACGTCTGGGCATACCCCCGCCAACTTACGGCGACCAAAGCGATACAAAAGGGGATGATGGACGGAACGCTTGAGCCAATCAAACACTCACCCCCAGTCAACTGATCTGGGTTTAATCCATCATCATTCTTTAGCTCACTCCACCACCCCAGTTCAGACATGGCCATATGCAAATCAGTCTGACCCTGTGCCTCATGGGAACAGTCCAGCCCGAACTGCCAAGCCATGTCTTCCCTGGACCGGAAACAAGCATCCTAGGACCGGTTTCTGGCATTTCAGCCATCATCAGCCAGGCTTGCTTGAATCCAGTGGCAAAGTGAGCAAGGGACCCACGTCTGGGCATACCCCCGCCAACTTAGGGCGACCAAAGCGATACAAAAGGGGATGATGGACGGAACAGCTAGAGCCAATCAAACACTCACCCCCAGTCAACTGATCTGGGTTGAATCCATCATCATTCTTTAGCTCACTCCACCACCCCAGTTCAGACATGGCCATATGCAAATCAGTCTGACCCTGTGCCTCATGGGAACAGTCCAGCCCGAACTGCCAAGCCATGTCTTCCCTGGACCGGAAACAAGCATCCTAGGACCGGTTTCTGGCATTTCAGCCGTCATCAGCCAGGCTTGCTTGAATCCAGTGGCAAAGTGAGCAAGGGACCCACGTCTGGGCATACCCCCGCCAACTTAGGGCGACCAAAGCGATACAAAAGGGGATGATGGATGGAACGCTTGAGCCAATCAAACACTCACCCCCAGTCAACTGATCTGGGTTTAATCCATCATCATTCTTTAGCTCACTCCACCACCCCAGTTCAGACATGGCCATATGCAAATCAGTCTGACCCTGTGCCTCATGGGAACAGTCCAGCCCGAACTGCCAAGCCATGTCTTCCCTGGACCGGAAACAAGCATCCTAGGACCGGTTTCTGGCATTTCAGCCGTCATCAGCCAGGCTTGCTTGAATCCAGTGGCAAAGTGAGCAAGGGACCCACGTCTGGGCATACCCCCGCCAACTTAGGGCGACCAAAGCGATACAAAAGGGGATGATGGACGGACACGCTTGAGCCAATCAAACACTCACCCACAGTCAACTGATCTGGGTTTAATCCATCATCATTCTTTAGCTCACTCCACCACCCAAGTTCAGACATGGCCATATGCAAATCAGTCTGACCCTGTGCCTCATGGGAACAGTCCAGCCCGAACTGCCAAGCCATGTCTTCCCTGGACCGGAAACAAGCATCCTAGGACCGGTTTCTGGCATTTCAGCCATCATCAGCCAGGCTTGCTTGAATCCAGTGGCAAAGTGAGCAAGGGACCCACGTCTGGGCATACCCCCGCCAACTTAGGGCGACCAAACCGATACAAAAGGGGATGATGGACGGAGCAGCTTGAGCCAATCAAACACTCACCCCCAGTCAACTGATCTGGGTTTAATCCATCATCATTCTTTAGCTCACTCCACCACCCCAGTTCAGACATGGCCATATGCAAATCAGTCTGACCCTGTGCCTCATGGGAACAGTCCAGCCCGAACTGCCAAGCCATGTCTTCCCTGGACCGGAAACAAGCATCCTAGGACCTGTTTCTGGCATTTCAGCCGTCATCAGCCAGGCTTGCTTGAATCCAGTGGCAAAGTGAGCAAGGGACCCACGTCTGGGCATACCCCCGCCAACTTAGGGGCGACCAAAGCGATACAAAAGGGGATGATGGACGGAACAGCTTGAGCCAATCAAACACTCACCCCCAGTCAACTGATCTGGGTTTAATCCATCATCATTCTTTAGCTCACTCCACCACCCCAGTTCAGACATGGCCATATGCAAATCAGTCTGACCCTGTGCCTCATGGGAACAGTCCAGCCCGAACTGCCAAGCCATGTCTTCCCTGGACCGGAAACAAGCATCCTAGGACCGGTTTCTGGCATTTCAGCCGTCATCAGCCAGGCTTGCTTGAATCCAGTGGCAAAGTGAGCAAGGGACCCACGTCTGGGCATACCCCCGCCAACTTAGGGCGACCAAACCGATACAAAAGGGGATGATGGACGGAACGCTTGAGCCAATCAAACACTCACCCCCAGTCAACTGATCTGGGTTTAATCCATCATCATTCTTTAGCTCACTCCACCACCCCAGTTCAGACATGGCCATATGCAAATCAGTCTGACCCTGTGCCTCATGGGAACAGTCCAGCCCGAACTGCCAAGCCATGTCTTCCCTGGACCGGAAACAAGCATCCTAGGACCGGTTTCTGGCATTTCAGCCGTCATCAGCCAGGCTTGCTTGAATCCAGTGGCAAAGTGAGCAAGGGACCCACGTCTGGGCATACCCCCGCCAACTTAGGGCGACCAAAGCGATACAAAAGGGGATGATGGACGGAACGCATGAGCCAATCAAACACTCACCCCCAGTCAACTGATCTGGGTTTAATCCATCATCATTCTTTAGCTCACTCCACCACCCCAGTTCAGACATGGCCATATGCAAATCAGTCTGACCCTGTGCCTCATGGGAACAGTCCAGCCCGAACTGCCAAGCCATGTCTTCCCTGGACCGGAAACAAGCATCCTAGGACCGGTTTCTGGCATTTCAGCCATCATCAGCCAGGCTTGCTTGAATCCAGTGGCAAAGTGAGCAAGGGACCCACGTCTGGGCATACCCCCGCCAACTTAGGGCGACCAAAGCGATACAAAAGTGGATGATGGACGGAGCGCTTGAGCCAATCAAACACTCACCCCCAGTCAACTGATCTGGGTTTAATCCATCATCATTCTTTAGCTCACTCCACCACCCCAGTTCAGACATGGCCATATGCAAATCAGTCTGACCCTGTGCCTCATGGGAACAGTCCAGCCCGAACTGCCAAGCCATGTCTTCCCTGGACCGGAAACAAGCATCCTAGGACCGGTTTCTGGCATTTCAGCCGTCATCAGCCAGGCTTGCTTGAATCCAGTGGCAAAGTGAGCAAGGGACCCACGTCTGGGCATACCCCCGCCAACTTAGGGCGACCAAGCGATACAAAAGGGGATGACGGACGGATCGCTTGAGCCAATCAAACACTCACCCCCAGTCAACTGATCTGGGTTGAATCCATCATCATTCTTTAGCTCACTCCACCACCCCAGTTCAGACATGGCCATATGCAAATCAGTCTGACCCTGTGCCTCATGGGAACAGTCCAGCCCGAACTGCCAAGCCATGTCTTCCCTGGACCGGAAACAAGCATCCTAGGACCGGTTTCTGGCATTTCAGCCGTCATCAGCCAGGCTTGCTTGAATCCAGTGGCAAAGTGAGCAAGGGACCCACGTCTGGGCATACCCCCGCCAACTTAGGGCGACCAAAGCGATACAAATGGGGATGATGGATGGAACGCTTGAGCCAATCAAACACTCACCCCCAGTCAACTGATCTGGGTTTAATCCATCATCATTCTTTAGCTCACTCCACCACCCCAGTTCAGACATGGCCATATGCAAATCAGTCTGACCCTGTGCCTCATGGGAACAGTCCAGCCCGAACTGCCAAGCCATGTCTTCCCTGGACCGGAAACAAGCATCCTAGGACCGGTTTCTGGCATTTCAGCCGTCATCAGCCAGGCTTGCTTGAATCCAGTGGCAAAGTGAGCAAGGGACCCACGTCTGGGCATACCCCCGCCAACTTAGGGCGACCAAAGCGATACAAAAGGGGATGATGGACGGAACGCTTGAGCCAATCAAACACTCACCCACAGTCAACTGATCTGGGTTTAATCCATCATCATTCTTTAGCTCACTCCACCACCCAAGTTCAGACATGGCCATATGCAAATCAGTCTGACCCTGTGCCTCATGGGAACAGTCCAGCCCGAACTGCCAAGCCATGTCTTCCCTGGACCGGAAACAAGCATCCTAGGACCGGTTTCTGGCATTTCAGCCGTCATCAGCCAGGCTTGCTTGAATCCAGTGGCAAAGTGAGCAAGGGACCCACGTCTGGGCATACCCCCGCCAACTTAGGGCGACCAAACCGATACAAAAGGGGATGATGGGCGGAACGCTTGAGCCAATCAAACACTCACCCCCAGTCAACTGATCTGGGTTTAATCCATCATCATTCTTTAGCTCACTCCACCACCCCAGTTCAGACATGGCCATATGCAAATCAGTCTGACCCTGTGCCTCATGGGAACAGTCCAGCCCGAACTGCCAAGCCATGTCTTCCCTGGACCGGAAACAAGCATCCTAGGACCGGTTTCTGGCATTTCAGCCGTCATCAGCCAGGCTTGCTTGAATCCAGTGGCAAAGTGAGCAAGGGACCCACGTCTGGGCATACCCCCGCCAACTTAGGGCGACCAAAGCGATACAAAAGGGGATGATGGACGGAACGCTTGAGCCAATCAAACACTCACCCCCAGTCAACTGATCTGGGTTTAATCCATCATCATTCTTTAGCTCACTCCACCACCCCAGTTCAGACATGGCCATATGCAAATCAGTCTGACCCTGTGCCTCATGGGAACAGTCCAGCCCGAACTGCCAAGCCATGTCTTCCCTGGACCGGAAACAAGCATCCTAGGACCGGTTTCTGGCATTTCAGCCGTCATCAGCCAGGCTTGCTTGAATCCAGTGGCAAAGTGAGCAAGGGACCCACGTCTGGGCATACCCCCGCCAACTTAGGGCGACCAAAGCGATACAAAAGGGGATGATGGACGGAGCAGCTAGAGCCAATCAAACACTCACCCCCAGTCAACTGATCTGGGTTTAATCCATCATCATTCTTTAGCTCACTCCACCACCCCAGTTCAGACATGGCCATATGCAAATCAGTCTGACCCTGTGCCTCATGGGAACAGTCCAGCCCGAACTGCCAAGCCATGTCTTCCCTGGACCGGAAACAAGCATCCTAGGACCGGTTTCTGGCATTTCAGCCGTCATCAGCCATGCTTGCTTGAATCCAATGGCAAAGTGAGCAAGGGACCCACGTCTGGGCATACCCCCGCCAACTTAGGGCGACCAAAGCGATACAAAGGGGATGATGGACGGAACGCTTGAGCCAATCAAACCCTCACCCCCAGTCAACTGATCTGGGTTTAATCCATCATCATTCTTTAGCTCACTCCACCACCCCAGTTCAGACATGGCCATATGCAAATCAGTCTGACCCTGTGCCTCATGGGAACAGTCCAGCCCGAACTGCCAAGCCATGTCTTCCCTGGACCGGAAACAAGCATCCTAGGACCGGTTTCTGGCATTTCAGCCGTCATCAGCCAGGCTTGCTTGAATCCAGTGGCAAAGTGAGCAAGGGACCCACGTCTGGGTATACCCCCGCCAACTTAGGGCGACCAAAGCGATACAAAAGGGGATGATGGACGGAACGCTTGAGCCAATCAAACACTCACCCCCAGTCAACTGATCTGGGTTTAATCCATCATCATTCTTTAGCTCACTCCACCACCCCAGTTCAGACATGGCCATATGCAAATCAATCTGACCCTGTGCCTCATGGGAACAGTCCAGCCCGAACTGCCAAGCCATGTCTTCCCTGGACCGGAAACAAGCATCCTAGGACCGGTTTCTGGCATTTCAGCCGTCATCAGCCAGGCTTGCTTGAATCCAGTTTCAAAGTGAGCAAGGGTCCCACGTCTGGGCATACCCCCGCCAACTTAGGGCGACCAAAGCGATACAAAAGGGGATGATGGACGGAACGCTTGAGCCAATCAAACACTCACCCCCAGTCAACTGATCTGGGTTTAATCCATCATCATTCTTTAGCTCACTCCACCACCCCAGTTCAGACATGGCCATATGCAAATCAGTCTGACCCTGTGCCTCATGGGAACAGTCCAGCCCGAACTGCCAAGCCATGTCTTCCCTGGACCGGAAACAAGCATCCTAGGACCGGTTTCTGGCATTTCAGCCGTCATCAGCCAGGCTCGCTTGAATCCAGGAAGGCCCTTAAGACTTGTCTTTTTACTCTTTAGTCACTGATCATTATGGGTTAAGGACTCAGCTGTCATTTTCCTCTGTTAACTATTTTTCTATCAGGCTGGTAGCGCCTAGACGCCTTCGGGCATTAGTTCACGCTTTATAAATATCAAATCAAATCAAACCAAGCAGCCACTGTACAACACAACAAAACACAACCACAAACTAAAACACTAAGAACAAAACCCAAAACAGCACAACTTAATACAACAATACATCAACAACATACCACAAAACAACAGAATACAACTACAAAAAAGATCTAGAAACAACAGAAACATAACAGACCAAGTTACACAACATCACAAAATGTACTGTGCTGCTGTGTTGGTGTGTTGTATGCATGTATTGTATTGTGTTGTATTGTACTGGCTTGTAGATAGCACTTTCTGACTCCTTGAAGGCCCAGATTCTTACCAGGTGAACAAGTAAGTAACTTCTCCCTTTGAGTGTATGATTGTAAAGGTGTACTTTGAGGTTTTATCTATGTAAGAACATGTTTTGATATCATGCACGAGGTTTGAATGGGTGCTTTAGTCATGTTGCTTACCACAGCACAGTAGTTCATAAGGAGCTGTCATGATCTGTAGCTCTCTTGGCTGGCACGCAAGCATTGCATTCCGCCTTGCTCGCGCTGAGCACTTGCAAATGGAAGTAAAGCTGGAGGTGGACACGAAATGCTGGAGATGCTTGGTGAAAGGCTTTGCATACTTGGAGAATGCATCCAAACATAAGCTAATTTTCCATGATTCCAGGTAATTCCATATGCGGACTTTGTCCAGCGCTTATTTTGCAGACGGACATTTCGCTGCCTGCACTGCAGTGCCTAATTGAAAAGCGCTGGAGTTGGAGGTTGCAAAATGCCTGTTGGCAAGGTGGGGAGGGCAGCGGGAACATTCCCCATAAAAATAAATTCTTTAAAAATGGCAATAAATGCAGGGCAAACACCAGCATCGAGAGTATGTCGGTGTTTGACCCGAGGTGAAATATCTGCAAATTAGCAGTGGGCATTTTAAATGCACTGTGTGTATGTTTCCTCATGGTTCACAGTATCCTTACTAGACAGTCAAGACATTATTTTGCTGCAGCTAGGACCTTACCTCCAGTTCTTGTGAAACGTTTAAGACTGCCACTTGTCCTAGAAGCAGCGGCAGTGGCTGCTCCTCCGCTATGGCGGAGGAGCGTTCCCCGCCAAAAACCGCAGGAAAGGAAAAATAAAACGACACTCGTTTTATTTTTCCTTTCCTGCCGAGTCTTGGGGGCGGGGCCTGGGGGGGTGACAGCACTGAGGGAAGTGGTAGTGCACTCCCTTCACTGGGCATGACGGTTTGGACGGCTCTCCCAGGCCGGCCAAACCATCATGCGTAGTGAAGCTCTCTCCAACCCTAGCTGCAAGACTGGGGTTGGAGAGAGCAGGCACAGACTCCCAGTCTGTGCTGGAGCTCTAATCGAGGGCGTTCAGGCCAATCCTGAAGCTGCTCTCGCGCATGAGAGCAGTTTCAGGATTGGCCGCAGGGCCGGCTGGGAGCCTGTGCCTGAAGAAGAGGAGCAGAGGAGCGCAACGCAGCTGGCTAAAGGTACGTTTAAAAAAAAATTATTATCATTTTTTATTTTGTCCCCCTCCCTTGGCGAACCCTATGCCCCCTCACCCGCCCGCCTGCCACCACTCGTAGCAAACACCAGCTGTACTGCCTGGAAGAATGTTTTAGATAGAAATGGAATCCGTCCCCAGAGTAGTATTCTAAGCATACAATGGAGGGGCGTGGCCAAGATGGCGGCCGAGTGAGACGTGACTTCGAGTCTCTCCGGCACCGCCGACATCTAGAATCGTGATTGCTGCCCAGTGCCAGGTGTAACGACGAGGGGGACGCAGTACAAACATCCCCACACCTTCCTCGGAGGTGAAGCGGGTACGAAAGCGGCAAGCTGTACTGGATAGGGACGGATTAAAAAGTTGGGCCAAGCAGCGTGATGCCAGAGCCCGCGGAGCCAGACGGCGGCCCGTTTGGCAGATTTACTTTGGATAGCTCTCCCAGCCACGTAGGCAGACCTCCAGAGGAGCGCCAACGAAACCGCCTGAGACGGTGCAGCTGACTCGGCCAAGAACGGTCTGGGCAGAGCGGCAGCAGTAGCGGAAAACAACACCCGGCTGGCACTCGGGGTCCTGCGGAGCTCAGCAGGAACCCGGCCCAGGAGCAGCCGTAGGAGGGGTCCCTGGTGAGGAAGATCACCCCCGAGAAGACCGGGGGCCGTACGTTGCAGAACAAAACCCCCCGCTGGTTGGTGAGATGGCCCAGCCTTCCGTGCTGCTCCGTGATGCCGCCTACGAAGCAAGGGACCGGAGAGAAGGCAGAGCCCTGCAGGTGCCCCCCCCCCCGCCAAGACCGGTGAGTGTGGAGGAGAGTGCGTGCCCGCTAGGGAGAAAGGCAGCTCTGGAGCAATTTCCCGGCCAGAGAGCTCAGCTCGCTGCTGCACTCCTGGGATCTGGATGGCACAGTGCGATCTGTGCGAGCGCAGCAGGATCCCTCCTTGTCGAGCAATAGAAGAGTGCTTAAGGTACGTGGGATTCCACAGCCCAACGCGAGTGCTCCCTGCATCTGGGTGGTGTGGCCCCCTCTAGAGCACCGCTGACCGCGAGCTGTGGGCCCCGCTCAGCCCTACAAAAGTAGGGTTACCAGAATTGTAATGCCAAAACCGGGACATTTCCCAAGAATAGGGTTGGGACTGAAGTTTTGCTTCAACCCGGTGCACAGTACTCCTTTGCAGAGAATTGTAGAAGAGGCAGTAAGAACATACATGGAATGACATTTTTTAAAGCCAGTAGCATGCCTGTTAATTGGATGGCTTTCTTATAGCAGCTGCTGACTATTCCTGCTTTGCAAAACATAACAGGATACCTCGCACCGTTTTCAGCCAACCCACTCTACTGACAAGGACATGAATTTGATTTCCTGAAATCTGCCGGGACAGCTGGTGAAAAACTGGGACTGTCCGGGCAAATCCGGGTCGCCTGGTCACTTTATACAAAAGTCCACGGGTACCGCTACCCAATACCATGAACTGGGGGATAACGCAAATGTCCAAGGGACCCTAAAGACTCTTGCACGCACCGCGCCCTCGCCATTCCTCGGCCAGCTGAACTTTGTCAAGATAGCATTCACCAAGGTGGCCTAGGGGGCATAAGAGCAGTGATTTATCATCCATCATACCTGCGAAGCATGGTAAGGGGCCTTACCAGCAACCAGAGAGAGGAGGAGGGGGTCGCTTCTTAACCCCACTAGACCCAACAAGCTGGCATGAGAGACCAGGACGCGCAGTAGACACGAGCCCATTCAGCTGAGCCCAAGAGCCGCGCACCCCCCTCTGCCTGGTCCCCAGTGACATCACAACCCGTAGGAACAACATAGTGTACTGGAGGACGACAGGGGGAGGAACTGAGGGCGACGTGTCCTCTCATCCCGGATCTCAGCAGCTGGGTCTGACACAGGACCAGAAACAATGGCTGCAGCCAGGGTCAAAAAGGACCGATCAGTGAAGGGCATGCTGGTGAAACAGTCCCTGACGGGTACCCCATCGGGAGTGCCAACAGGGGAAGAAGAACAACGAGAAGGGATAGATGCAGCAGACGGCCCAGCCACCAAGGCCTTTATGACCACACTCTTTACCTATCTCCGTGAAGATCTGCACTCAATGCAATCCAAACTTTCAGCAGATTTAAAAGAAGTGTGAAAAGACCTGGATGAGATGGGAGACCGAGTCGCGTCTTTGGAAGAGCAAGAGACTGGCAGAGACAAGGAGCTGGAAATGATGCAGCAAGAAATCCTCCGGCTACGAGAGCAACCTATTGAACTGCAAGCGATAGCCGAAGACCTGGGAAATCGCTCGCAGAGAAATAATGTTCGCATCAGAGGAGTGCCTACTCAGGCAGAAGGAGAGGATATTCATTCATATGTCCTTGCTCTATTTCGACAAGTATTGGGAGACGACGGCTCCTTAGACATCCAGATTGACCGAGTGCACCGCGTTGGGCTGCCGAAAATTAATAAACCTCCCCTGGCGGACATCTTGGTGTGTGTACACGACTTTCAAATCAAAGAATCCATCATCCGCTGTGTGAGAAGCGCTCAACCAGTGCAGTTCCGAGGTCACACGTTACTGTTGTTCCATGATCTCTCTCTAACTACACTTTACAAACATAGGGAATTTTGATCCGTCACCTCACACCTCAGAGAAAAGAGGACCTCGTACTCGTGGGGGCACCCCTTCCACATCATATTTCGGCATGAAGGCAAACTTTAGCAGATAAAATCCCTAAAAGAGGCACAAGAGGTTTTGGGTATCGGGGAAGAGCCACCACAGGAAGATAATGGCAGGCACGTAAAAAACGCTAAAACTATGGAAACCCGCTGACACAGAATAGGAGGGCCCTCCGCCAGTCATAAACCAGTCTTTGAGACAATAGCCAATGAGCAAAAAGCAGTAATCAACGCACTGGCTAGCTCGCTGGACCGTCAAGTCTCCCCCGACCAACCTGGACACTGGGAGTTTCTAGAATGGTTGGCGCAGGGGAGGCACCCAGCCTTCAAGACAGTCCTTCGCGGAAGATTCGCGGTGAATCGAAACATTAAGGACAACCAGACGGCGGCTGGTCCACACCCCTTTGGGCCTTCCTACTTGACGAACTGACGTCATCTTTCGAATACTAAATGTTTGCCACGCTTCGTATGGTTGGGGTTTGCTGGGGTCTTCTTTGGTTATGTTTTCAACCCTTTTTTTTTCTCCTCCGCACCAATTTCGGATAAGTCAGGATGGCAGTCAGAGAAAGGGCAACTATAGACTAACCTGTTCTAGATCGACACAGCGTTTAGATAGAGCAGCGCGTCCATCCCTTATTGTAGATTGAATATGGGTAGAGTCCTGACGATGGTAAGCCTCAATGTTCGAGGTCTTAATTACCCTTTAAAGCGTTCAGCGTTTTGTCCCTGCTGGTGAGCTCCAGCGGGGACATCTGCCTCCTACAAGAAACGCACCTCCTGCAGCGAGATACCAATCGAATGCACTCCCGAAGGTTCCCCCACCAGCTAGGGTCCTCCAACACGTCCCCAAAAAATAACGGTGTTGCCATTCTCTTCAGCGTGAAATTTAGCGGCAAGATAGTCTCTACTATAGCTGAAATCAGGGGACGGGCTGCTGGCAGTTAGAATCCAGTGGGGGGCTTCTCATTTCACTCTTGCCAACATATATACCCCGAACACACAACAAGAATCTTTCATTATCAATGCCCTAGGAGAGGTGATGGCATCCTTGGATGCAGCTATTCTGATAGGGGGGACCTCAATCTGGTTATGGATGCCGCCCTCGATCGCTCGGGGCAGCGTTCTGCGCATTCAGGGTCTTTCTCTGATGAGGGCTTGTGCTGGATTGCAGATCATGGACTCCAAGATATTTGGCGCAACCACCACCCAGGAACAAGAGATTATACATTTTACTCGGCGGCGCACAAAACTTATGCATGAATAGATAACTTTTTAGCATCAGTGGCGCTTGTGCCGAGCCTCCTTGACTCCTCCATTGAACCGCGCTCTCTCTCTTGGACCATGCCATGATCACGGTTACGCTGCCAGCGATCACTTATCTACCCGTTCCGTTGGGGTGGCGTCTACGGGAAAGCCTCTTGCAATCCAAGACAGTAGTGGAGACTATCTGCACGCGACTCCTAGACTATTTGGTTATTAACGACGTAGGGAACACGTCCTTGGCGGCAGTCTGGGAAGCGCTGAAGTTAGTAATAAGAGTGGAGTTCATTGCGATCTCGGCGGCGGAAAATAAGCTACGCCGCAAGAAAGGTCAGAGTACAGAACAAGAAGTAGTAGAGCTAGAAACAATACTCAAGCGAACGGGGCACCTAGAGTCTGGAGGGAGTTAGAGAAAAAAGGACTCCTCCTGAAGCGTCTAGACCTGGATAGGGCAGAATACGCTCTTCTCAGACTTTGCCACAAGTTCTTTCTGAGCAGTGACAGATGTGGGAGAATGCTGGCACAAAGGCTCCGAGCGGCATCGATTCGCTCAATTATAAAACCTTCAGGCGATGAAGTAAAGGTTGATCGGGAGATAGCGGAGGTGTTAAAAAATTTCTATCAGACCCTATATTCCGAGCCGGACACAACCCGAGCTGAATCCCGCTCCTACTTGCAAGACATTCCAGTCATCCAGCTGCAGGAGGCTATCGCAGCACAGCTCGAGCAACCAAGCCGAGTCGAAGAGGTGATTACAGCAATCGCACACCTTCAATTGCATAAGTGCTCGCGCCCGACGGGTTCACAACATAATTTTATAAATTGTTTTGTCCAGAATTAGCACCACTTTTAACTCCTTCCTGGAGACGGGCTCCATAATGGACTCTATGATGGAAGCCTCGATATCAGTAATACTCAAACCAGCGAAAGATCCAACAGAGTGTGGGTCCTACTGCCCCATATCTCTGCTGAATATCGATCCAAAAACATTTGCTGGAATCCTAGCAGCCCGGCTGAACCTGCTGATGGCGGGCTTGACAGACCCGGACCAGGCCGGTTTCCTCCCCACGCGTCAAGGGGGAGATAACACGAAAAGACTGCTCCACCTCTTGGACGTAATATACAGGTTGCACAGAGAAGCGATATTCCTATCCATCGACGCCAAAAAACATTTGATTGCGTGCGTTGGTCCTACCTCTTTGACACATTATGCCACTTTGGGTTTGGGGAGGGTTTTATCAAATGGGTTAGTTGCATATATCATGCTCCGAGAGCCTTTGTCCGGGTCCACGGTGTGTCCTCTGACCAGTTCCCCATTGCACGAGGCACCCGCCAAGGCTGTCCGCTATCTCCTCTCCTCTTTGCGTTGTACCTAGAACCGTTCGCACAAAAAATCTGCGATGACCAGCAGATCAGGGGCATCCAATTTGGGGAGAGACTCATATGATGTGATCCTCTCACTAACGCAGCTTCAGACATTTCTCCCGGCCTTACTCGCACAACTGAGAGGTTTTGGAGAGGTCTCGCTATTTAAAGTAAACCTCAGCAAATCTCAAATTCTGAACCTCTCGGTGGCTACTGACCAGAAAGAAAAGCTGAAGAGAGAGATTCCGCTGACATAGGCGGAACAGTCCATAACATATTTAGGCATTTTGCTTGCCCATCCATACCCAAGACCCTTGCCTTAAACTATGCGGCTCTCAACGAACAAACGACACAAGCACTAAACTGCTGGGGTCGGCTGAAACTTGCCTGGTTCGGTCGAGTAGCAGCAGTCAAAATGACGGTCCTACCACATATTTTGTACACCTTTCAAACCCTGCCATTAACCCCGCCCCCGAAGGTGCTCCGCTCTTTGCAACTTGCAATTAACAGATTTGTTTGGGGAGGCAAGAAACCTTGCCTATCTCTCGTGCAGCTGGCACGTCCTAAGCGGAAAGGCAGAGTGGTATTACCACTAGTTCACAGGTACCTACAAGCAGTACATCTCCGCTTTCTAGTGGAATGGAACCGGCCACTATCAGAGAAACACTGGTCCTTCATGGATCAAACGGTCGCGGGAGTAAGTATTTGGAGGGAGATTTGGCTCCTGCGTAAGCACAGAGTGTAGGGGTTATACTCCTCCCCAGTAACGTCATCCACGATGAGAGTGAGGGACAGAGTAGTGAGCGCCAAGGGACTGACAACGTTTCCCTCCCTGATGACCCCAATCACAGGCAACCCTGATTTCCCTTCGGGACACAAATCAGAGGAGTTTGACAGGTGGGGAGAGCAGGGATGTAAGCGAATAGGATCTCTGTATGACCCCAAAGGAGTGATTCCTTTTGATCAACTGAAACAGGAGTACGAGCTCCCTCAAGCTGACGCATTTCAGTACCTCCAATAACACCACTGGGTCACATCGCCAGCATACCAGGCGGCGGCCTCGAGGCGACTTACGGCGTTTGACAAATAGTTGGTTCGCAAGCAGTACGACAAGCACCTCATATCGGAGCTCTACGTGATGCTGACGAAGGATACAGAGGGAGGACATTTCAAGAGACAGCGGAGGTGGGAGGAGAAACTAGGGCACGCTCTCTCTGACAAAGAGTGGTAGGAGATACACTTCAGAGATCACAGCAGGGACAGAATCAGCTTACAAAGTTCTATCATACTGGACCTCACCCTCGCGTGTATCCATTGCTGGGACAAGAGTCGATCCGAAAGTTGTTGGAGGGAATGCGGGCAGACAGGCTCACTGGTTCACTTACTATGGCACTGCCCCAAATTGACGCGCTTCTGGGACTCTGTCTTAGACGACATAGATAGAGCATTTAATACTAATATTCAGCGCTTCCCAGCGTACACTCTCCTGGGACTGTCGAACCACTTGACATTTCCCCTGAGCTCCTTAAGGGGTTGTCAGATGGCCCTTGCACTGTTGGCAGCACAACAAGTAATCTTAGCCCGGTGGGGCTCACCGAATGTCCCTGACCACGTAGCATGGCTGCATAAGCTATGGCTAACATTAGCAATGGAGCGCATGTCAATGGTAGCAGAACACAAGGAGGAGACCTATGCTGACTTATGGTCCCCGTTCATTCAGATCCTTTCGACCAAACTACGGGAGATCACATGTCCCCAATATCTACGAATCTTGCGACTACTCCCTTCCTGAGAGGGAGAGCACTGGGCCTTCCCCCTGGATGAGATCTGTGGATCAACTCCTATATGCTATTAGGAATAGGCTGCCCTGTTCATCTGACTGGGATAAAGTAGTTCTGGTGTGGAGGGAGAGGAGGGGGAGGGGAAGAGGAGGGTGTTTACTTCCAATGTTCGTTTGAGTTATGTTGATCTTTTTCATGTGATCCTCAAAACGCTGCCGGCCCCTGGGTTGTAGGCGTACAGCTGTGTATATTTATATTTTCTGATGATGCTGCTGGCCTAAGGATCATAGGCACTCAGCTGTGTACAAGACAGGGATCTTTTCAATAAACAGAATGGTTCCATAAGGATACAATGTTGTTTCTCGGATAAACGAATATGGAAAAAGGCCTGGTGGGTTGCAAAACTTAACTGGGGGTGAACGCCGGGTCCCCGCCAACACCACTACTATCATTTTCAACACCACCTGAAAAACTGAAAGGAATACGGAGTTAGAAAGAGGGAGGAGTCAAAACCCTACCTCCCTGCGGTGACACAAAGAACCAACTCTCTTTTGCAGAGACAACAGGAGGAGCCGGGGCAGTTAAAAGTGAAGCGGGACTATGAAGGTGGAGTTCCCTTCTTCCAGGAAGATGCTCACAGCAATGCAAAAGACCAAGGAGAGGAGACCGATGCCATAAGCTTGTAGAGGACCGGGGAGAACCTGGAGGAGCGGCACAAGTCGGAGGAGACGAACGAGGACCAGGAAGTGTGGAGTGAGGACTGGTGGATGTTGACAGCCTTTGCGTGTTAGCCGCCACAACTCAGGAGAGTTGTGGCCCTCAGGTGAGTGGCTCGAGCAGAGCCTCCTGAAAAGGGTGGGTAGCACTACTTACCTAATTTGGGGCACTTATCGTTTTAACCTAGCACTACATTCCTTTGTTATAATGGTGGCACCTTATGTTTTGCTTTCTATACCGGACTACAGCTCATCTGCTGTCTAAGAGGGGCTGGAATCGTGGGGTACTCTTGACTAGAGACACTATATGAGCACTATGAGAGTGCCAATTGCACCTTCCTCAGTTGGTGGGGATTTAAAAAGGGCAACACCTTTAATGGTCTGAAACAGTCTGCACTATATCTGAATTTCTTTCTGTGCAGGAACTTGCTTTGCCTCAGTTCTCTCCCCAGTGACTGGTGACGGGTCCCCTTACCTAGAGAAAGTAAAGACTGGCTTGAGAATTACAAATACTTACCTGCACCATTTTCGGTTCCTCCGAGGACGCTGGCGGTAACCATCCCAGAGCCCTGAGAAAATGAGAAAAAGAGAAGATTAAAACAGAGTCTCAGCATTCCTCAGTGTTTCTCATGACTTTCAGATTTAGCCACAGAACAATCGATAGCCCACTCTTAAAGCTGACTTTACAAGGATCCCTCTTTGTTCATGCTTCATGTGTCACCTGTAACCCAATTAAAGTCACCATTAAGAGAACAGAAAAGCCTCCGAAGCCATATTTCCGCCCTTCCCTCCACAATAAACTTTGAACGACTGAATATTTGTTGAGCATTACTGGATCCTATTACATGAGCAAACGGAAAAGATTTCTCTTTTTTCCAAAGAGTATGATTTATTCACAATGCACATAATGTATTTAAGGTAGTGGTGATATTAGGAAAAGGGATTAATTGGTGTTCAATCTAAACTACATAATATTGCTGAATATCTGTTGCATTGCAATTTGTCAAAGGTGTATATATATATATATATATATACACCTTTGACAAATTGCAATGCAACAGATATTCAGCAATATTATGTAGTTTAGATTGAACACCAATTAATCCCTTTTCCTAATATCACCACTACCTTAAATACATTATGTGCATTGTGAATAAATCATACTCTTTGGAAAAGAGAAATCTTTCCGTTTACTCATGTAATAGGATCCAGTAATGTTCAACAAATATTCAGTCGTTCAAAGTTCATTGTGGAGGGAAGGGCGGAAATATGGCTTCGGAGGCTTTTCTGTTCTCTTAATGGTGACTTTAAGCAGTATTCCACCTGGGGCCGTCTTCATTATTTATTGCCTAATGCAATTTCTATGGCGCTCCCATCGCTAAAAAATCAATTGGCAGCCGTGATAACTGTGTCTGTACATCCCCTCACCTGCCGCTGGATTAAAAACGAAAACACTGTGAGTGTCCCACATATGGTGAAACACTCTAGCTTTGTATAAGCCACGACCTAAATAGGTCAACAGAGTCCATAAGCAGCGGTTCAGGCAGCCCAAATTGAATCCAAAGCAGTATTCCACCTGGGGCCAGCCGAACTCGCGGCGGGTGCAAGCGGTGGCGGAAACCGCTTATAAAACAGCAAAAAACAAGGAGTTCATAATACTCCCAAGGTCCTGTGCACTCACGGGGTGTGTGTCGGCTATAAAACATCCGCAGACGCGTTTCTGGCTCTTGCCGTCATCAGTGCGGAAAAGCCGTCAATAAAACAAACACAGTCATTTAAAACGGTCCTGCCATATGGTTGGTGGATCCTTGGCCAATGAAGGGCCAGCAATGAGGCGTCACCGTCTTCATTATTTATTGCCTAATGCAATTTCTATGGCGCTCCCATCGCTAAAAAATCAATTGGCAGCCATGATAACTGTGTCTGTACATCCCCTCGCCTGCCGCTGGATTAAAAACGAAAACACTGTGAGTGTCCCACATATGGTGAAACACTCTAGCTTTGTATAAGCCACGACCTAAATAGGTCAACAGAGTCCGTAAGCGGCGGTTCAGGCAGCCCAAATTGAATCCAAAGCAGTATTCCACCTGGGGCCAGCCGAACTCGCGGCGGAGTGCAAGCGGTGGCGGAAACCGCTTATAAAACAGCAAAAAACAAGGAGTTCATAATACTCCCAAGGTCCGGTGCACTCACGGGGTGTGTGTCGGCTATAAAACATCCGCAGACGCGTTTCTGGCTCTTGCCGTCATCCGTGTGGAAAAGCCGTCAATAAAACAAACACAGTCATTTAAAACGGTCCTGCCATATGGTTGGTGGATCCTTGGCCAATGAAGGGCCAGCAATGGGGCATCACCGTCTTCATTATTTATTGCCTAATGCAATTTCTATGGCGCTCCCATCGCTAAAAAATCAATTAGCAGCCGTGATAACTGTGTCTGTACATCCCCTCGCCTGCCACTGGATTAAAAATGAAAACACTGTGAGTGTCCCACATATGGTGAAACACTCTAGCTTTGTATAAGCCACAACCTAAATAGGTCAACAGAGTCCGTAAGCAGCGGTTCAGGCAGCCCAAATTGAATTCAAAGCAGTATTCCACCTGGGGCCAGCCGAACTCGCGGCGGGTGCAACCGGGAAGCGGTGGTGGAAACCGCTTATAAAACAGCAAAAAACAAGGAGTTCATAATACTCCAAGGTCCGGTGTATATATATATATATATACACACACCAAAACCCTTGACAGGAATCATGCACTCTCAGGACACAGCATGAAATAGAATGCTCAGGATTTAATAGGCTTCTCTGTAACGCGTTTCGGCTGTCTTGGAGCAAGGCTGCAAGACAGCCAAAAAGCGTTACAAAGAAGCCTATTAAATCCTGAGCATTTTATTTCATGCTGTGTCCTGAGAGTGCGTGATTCCTGTCAAGGGTTTTGGTTTATGCTGATTCGCTGGCCGGTTGCTTCACCGGCATACGCACCACCTTCCACGGGTCCGTGGTCTGGGTAGAAGCGCGAATAAGATGGATATATATATATATATATATATATATATATATATATATATATATATATATATATATATATATACATATCAAAAAAGGAAAGAGTGAGTTTATGCTGAAGGCTACATGACATTGTTTGAAAAGATCAAATTCTATTTATTTTCCTGTTTATTTAGGGTTCCTCAACGCCATAGATTATGGGCTGCAGACTTAGGTGGCCTGTGCCTGTCGAGGTACATGGTCCCTCTCAGAGTTTGATGACTCCACAGCACAAAAAGTATATTTTTGGCATCTGGGGTGACCCTTTATGGGTCCACTCACTTAGGCGTGGAAGGTCAGGGTACTCTCACCCATACAGCCTTTCAAAGGCCCCATGTTCTATGATGATGCGCTCAAGAAAACATTTCTCTTGCGGTCAGCCATTTGAGTGCTCAGGTCTGCGCTCTCTGAAGACCAAGATAGACAACAGGAGAAAATGCTGTCTTGTGCTCTTGGATTCGCTTATTTTGTTGAAAATTTTGGGTCTGGAGATTGCCTCGAACTCAGGTGTCAGAACCCCCTTCAAAGGGCCATGTGGCAAGCATGGCCCTATAGAGGTGGTTGAGGCTTTTTATCCCTGATGTTCCGGGGGCTCACGCTACTATGGATCATGCTCCCTTGGGTCAAGCACCTCCTTCTGCACCTGACTCAGTTAGTAGTGTAGCACGAGCAGTCAAGGCTCCCTCAGAGGGAAGTGTAGATACAGATCAGTAAAGACGACTCATAACTCAATGTGCACGCAGCGCTCCCAGTAAATCAACGTCCATTCAAATACTTATTTTGTATAAAAGAAGTATTTTAATTCTAATTCTATACATGCAGAGGTAAACGACATTCAATAAGCAATAACACAGTCTCCCTTGAGGTAGGCACCGTAGTAGTCGTCAGCACCCTTGCTCCCGGGCTAGCAAGTTTCCATGTAACGGGTGTGCTGTTATTCCCCATTCATATGCAGCAACATTCAGGGAATGTAAACTACTAGGCCCTGTTCATGGGCTTCCCACCTCTTGGACTTAGTCAATAAGGTGTTGTCATTTAGTGTCAAGTGGGGTTGCGAAAACCAAAGGAGGTATATCCCGTGACCTGGTAGGCCCAGTTCTCAGCTTAACCGTTCCGGCGGTATGAACCCTGGCAGCGGTGCAGTGTGGTCCTGGTCCCTATTGGCAAAGTAAGGCTGCACGCATTCGCATGCGCAGCTCCTGGCAGGCGCCGGCTCTCTTTCCTGAGCCATATGGTCAGGGACTACCGCCAATCCCCCTACCTGTCCTGCGCATTACCACCGTTAAAACAATTAAAGCAATTGGACATGAGAGGAGTTTTCTTTGGAAGGCGGGGGTCTCGCGACCCCCGGCCGTATTTATTAAAACATGAAAACAAATTAAAATTTGAAATAAACAATATTTACACAAGCATTTATATGCAGAAAATCAGACATTAGGTACAATCAATGTAGACAGGTATCAATGGCTAACCTTAACAAATGTCTAATACAGCGTGTTTCCTAACCGAATCTAACATCCTTATTACTTTTCTGCATATCCTAGTTTTGGGCCTACGGCAAGGTCGCTAACCGGTGTCAAATCCTTATTAACCAGCTACGCCCTCACGTATGAGTGCGCATGCGCAGAGGGCCCGTTTACCGAGAGGGTACTTCCCCCTCCCGGTTACCCCGTACGCTCCATGAATTCCATTACCCAAAGGGGGCCCTTGCACTCTGCGCCGTTTAATGACGTCATCGTGCACGTGCGGGGTGGCTAACCAGCCCAGAGAAAGCGTGACTCCCCCTCCCCGCACCCATCCAACCAAGCGGATGTACCGCCCCTGGAGTTCTGGGAGAGACCACTCGCCCCTTCCCCTGGGCGACCCCATTCCAGAATGGTGACGCCCCTAAGGACCTTGAATTAACTGCTCACCGATCATGACCTTACCGCCTGACCAAGGACAATCAATAAATACGACAATTATGTTACCTGCAAACGGGAAAAAGGCCTAAGGACAAAGTTTACACAAAACCTTACTGTGCAACCATAGCTTGATACTTGAGCCTGTAAACGGGAAAAAGGCCTAAGGAAAACTTACACCAACTCACAAACTAACAGTGAAAACGACCTAAAATGATACAATCAACATACAAACGCAAGAATCTGCTTCAGGGGCTGGTGGGTGGGAAAGATTATTCGGCGCCTTTGCGAGCGCGGGTGCAAGCCTGGGGAGCGCGGGAACAAGAGGGCGCCTCCCGCGCTCCCCGGCCTTTTAACCCCTCTGGGGCAGACCAGTTCCAACTGGTCCGCCCCCTCTGGCTCCACTCCTTTGCCCCGGAAGCAATTAAATTGCTTCCGGGTCAAAGCAGGAGCCAGCACCAATCGGCGGTGGGGCGCGCCCGCCGCGTCATCAAGACGCGGCGGAGCGGCACGCCCCACCACCGAGAGTGCAGGGGGGAGGAGGGGGGCCGGCGCCCCGCCATACGTGCGGGGGGGCCGAGCGGCCCCCCCTTTCCTTATGGTCATGGACTATCGCCAATACCCCTCCCTGTCCTGCGCATTACCACCGTTAAAACAATTAAAGCAATTGGACATGAGAGGAGTTTTCTTTGGAAGGCGGGGGGTCTCGCGACCCCCGGCCGTATTTATTAAAACATGAAAACAAATTAAAATTTGAAATAAACAATATTTACACAAGCATTTATATGCAGAAAATCAGACATTAGGTACAATCAATGTAGACAGGTATCAATGGCTAACCTTAACAAATGTCTAATACAGCGTGTTTCCTAACCGAATCTAACATCCTTATTACTTTTCTGCATATCCTAGTTTTGGGCCTACGGCAAGGTCGCTAACCGGTGTCAAATCCTTATTAACCAGCTACGCCCTCACGTATGAGTGCGCATGCGCAGAGGGCCCGTTTACCGAGAGGGTACTTCCCCCCTCCCGGTTACCCCCGTACGCTCCATGAACTCCATTACCCAAAGGGGGGCCCTTGCACTCTGCGCCGTTTAATGACGTCATCGTGCACGTGCGGGGTGGCTAACCAGCCCAGAGAAAGCGTGACTCCCCCTCCCCTGCACCCATCCAACCAAGCGGATGTACCGCCCCTGGAGTTCTGGGAGAGACCACTCGCCCCTCCCCTGGGCGACCCCATTCCAGAATGGTGACGCCCCCTAAGGACCTTGAATTGACTGCTCACCGATCATGACCTTACCGCCACAGGCCAGCATAGTTGACCGACTATCTGGCCCCCCTTTACCTCCTCTTCCGAAAGGTCATGCCTACTTAGAACCTCCCAGCCCTGCCAAAATGTTCTCCAGAAAAGTTGGTTACCTGCCCCAGTCAGGTGGACCCCGTCTTGCAAGAAGAACTGTTCCCCCAGATACACCCATGTGGTATATTCTGTAGTTGAGGTGACCGAAATAATTTCTCTATCTTGTTGTTGATCCTCTTTACCGAGTGATTCAACGCCCTGACCGAGTCCCCCCTCCATTTGAGCCTGGGAATCATCTGAGACCACACTATGGTGCAGCCTTGGCATGTTTTAGCTAGCCAGTTTACTTCCGATATTATCTCCTCCATCAGGACCCTCCTGCCCAATTTCACCAGATCGTTGCCCCCAAGTGTAGGATAACTACTGCAGGCGGCGGGGTGTGTTTATTGAGCAACTCCGTAAAGAACCCCTAAACTGACTGAGGCATAGGCCCCCCTACCATGAAAGGAAACCTCGAAACCTCCTTGTTCCGCCCTCTGTCTATAGCTACCTGAAAAGAAAACAGATTTAACGCGCTTTACAAATGAGTGACCAACCACCCATACCACTTTCGTCTCCTTCTTCCGTTCCTGTGACCGCCGAGCTGAAGGTACTTGCCGTCGGTGACCCGGCAACAGTTTCCGCCCTGCGTGACAGGCTCGAGAAACTGAAATAGAAGCAAACAACAAGACAGGCGTCAGCGTCACTTACTTGTCACCTCAGAGCATGTGCATCCGCACATAACGTTTGTAACAGTTGGAAGACCATCTCCCAATCCTTTTTACGCTGCTCGCATGCAATCCTCTAGCAGTCGCCTCGGTGGCCGCACCTATCCTAAAGGAATGCGTCCCAAAATCCTTTGGATTGAAACCGGCCCTGTCCATTGCCATTGACAGTACTCGTTGGAATTGGAACCTGGTCAGTGGGGTACCGTCTGCATGCATTAACAATGCTCCCTCCTTCGCGCCCGCTCGCTGTTTGATAAAGGCTTCTACGTGGAACACTGGGCAGCAAGGATTACCCCGTGCCCGATGGAGTACCAGCCCGTCTCCCCGGGCCTCCTGGTCAGTTTTTGATTTACGTATGGTAATCAACAGCACCTCACCCAATATTTTCGTGTGTTCCAGTCGAATACCCCCAGCATGTCCTGCTTGCTGCTAGCCACCAGTTCTCCCACCCGGAAAGCCCCATAGAAGGCCAAAGTAAAGGCGGCTCTGAACAAGAGTACTTCCCCATCCGAACTGCAGGTGTCCGACAAGGCGTTCAATAATGATGCCAGCCGGTCTAAACCTATCGGTTGCCTGGAATCTGCGGTGGTTGCTTGCAGGCGCCGCCACCCCTTTAGTGCCTTCCGCACGACGAAACTATTCGTGGGATCTCTGGCCCCCCTGAGTTGTGCCATGAAAGACACGGCCGCCCTGTGTCTGCTAGCTGTCGCCGCTGAGCGCCCCTCCTTATGTAATGCATCTAGGTACATAGCGAAACTCTCCTCATGCTCCCATTTCTCTGCCCAGTCCCGTCCCAAAAAGGAGCAATAAGACAAAAACGCCCCTTCGTAAGCTGTCCTGGTCCTGGGCGCTAGGCTAGCTGCCACGAGGTTCTGTAGCTGGGGGCACCAATTTGCCAGAGTGTTGCTGGGAAGTGTGCAGGCTTCGCCTCTGCGGATGGTAGGTGTTCCCTGAATACCTGCATCTTGAAGCGAGAGAGTGCATCGGCTGCATTATTCAACACCCCTGGGACATGTTTGGCCCTAAACTGTACATTGAGTTTCATGCAAACCAACACAATCTCCTTAAGTAGGCGGAGTATAAACTTACATCGAGCCGCCTGCTGGTTGATACATTCGACTACCGTCATGTTATCTGACCAGAAGATTACAGATCGATTACACAACTGATCAGGCCAAACCGTTAATGCCACCCATATTGGAAATAGCTCCAAGAAACCGATATTAGCTGTCAGGCCGCTCGCCTCCCACCAAACCGGCCACCGTTGGGCCACCCACTTGTTTCCCAGTATGGCACCAAAACCCACACTGCCTGCAGCATCCGTCCATAGACCTAATTCTGCAGACGTAGTAGGGGGACCGCACCACACCACTCTGCCGTTGAAGCCCTCCAGAAATGCGATCCAAATGCGCATGTCCTGGCGGACCTCAGCCAGTAATCTAGTGTGATGGTGTTTCTCCCGCAGGCCCGTCATGGCCTGCGAGATTGAGCGGGAGAAGGGGCGTGCCATGGGTATGACTCTTAATGCGAAATTCAGCTGTCCCACAATCTGTTGTAGCTGCTGGAGCGTCACTCTATCTTTGACCAAACCTTGCTGGAGAGCTGCCCTAAATTTCGTGATTTTGTCTTTAGGCAACCTGAAACAGCCCTCCACCGAGTCCAATTCTATGCCCAAGAATTCCAATGTGGTTGCCGGGCCCACCGTCTTTCCGGGTGCCAGCGGGACCCCAAAAGCCCGCATGAGCACGCAAAATTCCTGCAATGCCCACCCACACTCAGGTGAACCCGCCGACCCCAGAAAGAGGAAATCATCCAGGTAATGCATGACATGGCGATGCCCTGACGTTTGCCTAAAAGCCCATTCCAAAAATGAACTAAATTTCTCAAAGTAGGCGCATGAAACCGAACAACCCATGGGCATGCACATATCCATATAGAATTTGTTCTGAAAAGAGAAACCTAGCAGATGCTGATCTAGGGGATGCACTGGCAGTAGCCGAAAAGCCGATTCTATGTCCGACTTGGCCATCAAGGCTCCCGGTCCGAGAGCCCTCAACATCTCCACCGCTTGGTCAAAAGACGCATACTTAACACTACAAATGTCTTCATTTATGGCGTCGTTTAATGATGCGCCCCTGGGTGCCGATAGGTTATGAATGAGCCTGTACTCGCCCTCCTCCTTTTTGGGGACCACGCCGAGGGGCGAGCAAACAAAATTCGGTACAGGGATGTCATTAAACGGCCCCGCTATCCTGCCCAGGCGCAGCTCTTTAGCTATTTTTGACGCCACCACATCTGGGTTGTGCTTAACTGAAAGTTGATTCCTACATTCCGGCGTTCCGGTATATCCCACCGCTGGGATCCTAAAGCCCTGACAAAAACCTTCCTGTAACATCGCCGCCGAGGCATGGTCGGGGTACCTGTTCAGCCAAGGAGTCATAGCCAGAATGTCAATGGGGGAATGAGCTACCAAACGGCCTCCTCCCCTACTCCTGCTTTTTCCTTCCCCTGGTTCCCGAGGCATTACCTTTATTGCGGCAGACTGTTTCTGGGTGGGAAGGATGGTTACATATGGAACATGCGTGCCTGAACTTGCAAGTGCCCTGTGTCCTGGTGCATGTACGCTTGTTAAAATCCCAGCACACCCCTTTTCGCCCACCATTGCTCCCCGTCTTAGTGGCTGTGCCACCCCCTGGGGTGACCGAAAGGGCTGCTGGTGATTGGAGTGGTGGCTTTTGCTCCAGCTTGGCCCCGCACCCCCGCCGTAAACTGGCCATACCATGAAATTGAATCCACTCTATCCCATGATAATGCGTGATCAAACTCCTTAGCCTTCCTGAAAGTAGTGTCGTACTCCTTCCACCCGTCCCCTCCATATCTCTCGCTGAAAGTTGTGATCCTACTCTGGTAACAAGCCATTTCGGCCTGCAAATTCGGGAAGCGCTCGGCTGTAATTGCCATAAACACAGAAAAGGCTCTAATCCAGTTGATCAATGTCTCCTCCACCCTGAATCTCGCCATTTCAACCCGCCATTCACTAGGCAACATCCAGTCTTTCTGTTTCCTAGCATACTCCATTTCCCTGTTATCGACTAGTAAGGAAAACATATTGACATATTTTCCCGCCCAGATCAAATCCTTCACTTCTTGTGTCACATGTTGAGCCAGATTTTCCCTCCTGGAGGGTATTGTCCCTTCCCCCAGCACCGGTAATGCCACCTCCTTACCACTTTCTGTGGGTCGCGTTGGTTCACCAATCTTGTCCCTTCCAGCGTCGCTGCCCGAACCTGTTGCTTGTGGAGTAACAGGCGCACTTGCCCCCCCCCTCCACCCTGTGCAATCAAGATCTTTGCCACCATTTTCTGCGCCTCCGCTGAGGGGTCCTCTCCCACCTCCCTGGCACCCACTGAAGGAGGTAACATTCCACCTATCCCTAGCCAAGGTAGTACCGCCGCTATCTGCGCTGCCAGCTCTGGCGGTACCCGACCAACCACTGGGGGTGCTGTAACTGGCATGGGGGATCCCGAGCCGGGTACCGGAATCGGCGCGGGTACCACCGGGACTACCGCGGGGACCACCTGAGGCACTATGTTTGGTACTGGCGCCGGAGAGGCCGGAGCCGGTGTCACCGGTAGATCTGTCGGGATTATGGGAGCGGGCACAGGAGTTACCGGCGGTCCGAGCACTTTCTCAGGGACCACCCCAGAAGGCCCCCCTCCTCGTGTGGCTTGGGGACCCGACCGCTACCCTTCTTGGCCCTGACCCGCTTGGGCAACGCATCCAAATCCCCCCTTGGCTGCGGGGCACAATGATTCGCTTGGGTCTCCCGGATGGCCCAACCTGTTCGTCGAACCTTTGCCTGAGCTCTGCCACGCTCTTGCCTATCTGGTCAACCCTCCCCCATCTCCTGTCCATAGCTGTCATCTTGCGCATCATGCCCTCCAGCATATGCTCCATGCGGGAGCGCCTAGCCCCACGACCACTAGCCATCCCCGCGACAGGTATACCACCTGCACTTACCCCCTACACTGAAAGCCCTGCTGTGTCTCAGTGCCCACTATCACCTATCTGGTGTTTACCTGCTCGAGTTGGAGGCACACAGACTGGCCGTAAGCACCACGCAACTGTGACCGCCACACACCAGCTAACCTGGGTGTTGGGCGAGCACACTCTAGCCCGGTGGCCCAACAGAAGCAGTGAAATGCAGGCCTGCCTGTGTCCCCGAATCGCGTTGTCCCCCGCGCGCCGCTCCTTTGGTTCAGTCGCACTACCGAGGTCCTACGGTAAAAAATTAGTTAGGGTATAGCACTGCCATCACTTTCAAACAAGGCCCTTCTTTTGTGTGCAACCGGGACCACCACACCTCCGTTAAATACCTTGTACTCCCCAAAACAGTGCCACCACCCCTCACATCCCCTGCCAAACACCACCAACAAATTATTATTATTATATATTTTTTTTTTTTTTTTTTTAATTCGCAACACCGAATTTATGGCCCTGGAACCCTTGCCTCCTCCTCAAAAAATCCCCACAATCCAGCTACTAATTAGCACAATATTGCTACCTGCAATTATCCATTAAAAATTCCTATCAGCCTCTGTGGTCTCCCATCCATGTGCTGCCCCTGCCTTCCCTGCTTCGCCCCCTGTTACCGGCTGTGTCTTTCCAGTTATAATCCGACTCAGTGCCGGCCGGTCAGCAGGGAGCACGATCCGCTCCTCGATGCTCGCCTCGCCGACGGACTTTCCTCTCCCTGCAATCTCCAGTCAATTGCGCTATTTCTGCCAGCTCCGTTCAAAATGCGACCCCCTCGCTGTCTCTGGCTCCACTGTAGAGGGGAAAAAAAACACAAAGATTATTCGGCGCCTTTGCGAGGCGCGGGTGCAAGCCTGGGGAGCGCGGGAACAAGAGGGCGCCTCCCGCGCTCCCCCGGCCTTTTAACCCCTCTGGGGCAGACCAGTTCCAACTGGTCCGCCCCCTCTGGCTCCACTCCTTTGCCCCGGAAGCAATTAAATTGCTTCCGGGTCAGCAGGAGCCAGCACCAATCGGCGGTGGGCGCGCCCGCCGCGTCATCAAGACGCGGCGGAGCGGCACGCCCACCACCGAGAGTGCAGGGGGGAGGAGGGGGGCCGGCGCCCCGCCATACGTGCGGGGGGGCCGAGCGGCCCCCCCTTTCCTTTCTACCAGCGTCCTGATGATTAGAGTTGCTCCGGCTCCAGCCACTCGCAGTAAGTCTGTTTTTTCCTTGCTCAGGGATAGGGGCAGTTTCCTTGCTCCGGCGGGGCTCCGACAGCATCTCCTCTGCCCTCAGGTCTCCTCGGAAACAAAGCATCCCTCGTCTTGGTTGTAGCAGCAGTTTCGGGTCACAGGCACGGTGGACCGTCCTGGCATACAGGGTCACCAAACTTCACAATGCTGCACACAGACAATGGCTCCATCAATGCAGCACTGTACTTGGTGCATGGCGGTCCCTCCTAGCATACGAGGTCGCCAAACTTCACAACGCTGCTCATGGGCAACAGGCTGATCGATGCAGTACTATCCTTGGTAAATGGCACCCCTCCTGGCATACGGAGTCGCCAAACTTCACAAAGCTGCACACGCACAATGCATCTTGGTGACATAATCATTTGATTTGGATGCTAAACATATTTAAAGTGAACATTGCTTGTTGCTTATTTCAAAGTCTCTTGTAAAAATACCAAATGAATAAAGTCTTTAAAAAGATGGATGTGCATGCACACACATGGGCGGGCCACCCTGGCATGGGATGTTGAAGAGAATGTACATGGGTGGAAACCCACCCCCCTTCATGTCCAGGGGCCTGGGCAACCACAAACTTTCACTCAGCCAGGTATCAAGCTAGTACTTGCCCACATAGAGAGCAAAGGATTAGCTGGACCAGAAAAAGACACAGTAGGGTGATCAACTCGAACTATCTCACCTGACCCATCTTTTACTAACTGATTTATTGTCTTCCCACAGCGGTAGGTGAGAGGTTACACAGGGACAATCATAGGATGCTAAATATGTCCCAGTCCCAAAGTTAAAAGAAAGATTGGTAAAGAATCTCATCATAGAGACAGAGAAAGCAGCTACAACCAGTTATAAATGTGCTTGCATGATGGGTGACCCTTGAGGATATCCCTAAATTCACAAATCTAGGAAGAGATTTTAAAGTGAACAAGGCTATAGTTTGGACCATGCCTGGTTAAAAGGATTCAGTAAACATAAACATATACCACATTCAAAGAGCCTCTGACGGAAGATGAGTTCTTTGATGGCATAAAAGGGCGCTGACACTTGTGCCATCTAAGTCAATCCTTAGATCATTCATGACAGAGAGGACGACCAATATGTTACTGACTCCTGAAAGCAGCTTGATATTCATTCAGAATCATGTTAGATTACACAGCTCCTTTTAGTTGAGTTGTGACTGCTGATTCCATTTATTTTGCATAAATGAAAGTTGGCAGATAGAACATTAGTTTCCAAGATTTGTAGAATATGGGGATGTGGTTAGAAAGATTGTAAACACACATATTTAGAGCTTTTGCTTTTTTTCTTATTTTAATAATGGTTTCTTTAGGGGCAAGGTCCTTTACTACTCGAGAAGCTGTTAAAATTGGTCAAATTTTTCCATCAGGCTTACTCTTCTGTCTTTAGATTTTACTTGATTTAATTTACCTCGGTGATTATTGGATACAAACTCTGGAAATGTATGTTTCCAGGTATGCCTGTATTCTAATGGACCCTGAAATACAACTGTTGTACAGCTGTGCAGCCATATTGATCAAGGTATGTTAGCCTGCTCCTGTTTATGGGACACCGATGCCAGATGCACACCACAGAAGGGAGTGGAGCAAAAGGTGTGGAGCAAAGGGGCTACATCTGCATTATAAAACCGTATATTTAGCAGCAATATGCCTAATACGAGAGGCAGACAGATCTATTAAACATACAGAACCACATGAATATTGTAGAAGCTTAGGCATTGCTTAATTTATTCATTCATCTGGCTGTTTAATAAATGACGGTGTCCATAGAGTACTCACCTGCAAATACATTCTTACAGAGCAAAGGTACCCATTGAAATCATGTGGCCACAACAAGAACAATGATGCTGTGGTAATCTGATATTAAAAAGTGCCATTTGTTTAGCTTCAGTTTAAATAACAAGGGCAGAATTGCAAACCTGTTTGCAAAGTTTCTCAAGTGACACTGAGCATTTGTTTTGTTAGGAGCATAATATTGCTATATTCATAACAGTCTGAGGACAAACACTCTGAAGAGGGCATTTATTAGCTTGAAAATCTATTACCCAGAGAGGAATTAGAGATAAGGTGAGGTGAGGGCAGTTTCCACATAAAAAAAAAAAAATAAGCATTGACAAAGCCAATAGGCCTGAATTTCCGCTGATAAGGAAACACATTTGTGTGTTCCGCTCTAAACAGCCTTTGGCTTAAAAGTATGATTATGTAATATAGCTCTTTTAAAAACACACTTTGTAGAGTCTCTATTTGTAACACAGAAGGTTTACAGTTACATCTCTTCTTGCTGTGCCAAATGTCATTTATTAGTTCATTTTGGGTTAAATATACCTTTATTAACATTTTAACATGAACAGTGCAGTCACGAAAAATAACATTTAAATGTGTATTATTCCTTAATATAATTAATCGGTTTAATAAATATTTTCTAGAACATGGCCCAGAAATGAATTTTCTAGACCCTTTGGCACTAAGGGTGTACTCAATATGCCAGTCTGATACAGAAAACCCTGTGAACTCCGCCACTCCATCAACCCACTGAGCATTATCTGAGTGAGGTGCATTCTAGGTAACGATCAGTTCTGTGAGATTTCACAGGAATAGTTAGTAGAACCCAAACCCCCTTTCATCATGGACAGGTACATTCAAAGACACTAGGAAACCAGGGATATATTTTCAAGATTTAAAAAAATCTAGGGGCTCATTACGATGGCGGGCGGAAGCACAACCGCCGTGCTGGCGGATGCAAAAACCACCAGTTACCGCCGGCACGCAGCAGTCCACACGCCCGCCCAATTACGATGCGAAAAGCAGGCCAAACACCGCCGGCAAGCCAGCAACACCGTCCGCCATCAAAGTGCGCCCGTTCACGTAGCGGCGCAGCACAACTGACACACACCGTCCGACGAAACACGTCCCGCCCGGCGCATAAATTACGATGTTGCAAACAAACGGCTCCCACGGCCAAGAGACACCGCACGTGAAAGAGAGGCGGTAACATGGACGCAGAGCACGGACAACGAAGAAGCGGCACCCGGGCATGAATCCAGCACTGCAGGCCCTTCCCATGCTTCTGCTGATGCACCACCAAGGACGCAACGTACCGCGGAGACGCAGGTAGGCACACACACAACAAGTGCACGCAAACAGCGCACACAGTGCAAGGGCGGAAAAAGCGGACAACCCCCACCAGCGCGTGTACACTACACATCCACCATTGCATCCACATATGACACACAGGCCAAATCCTAACATCGCGGAACACATGTGTACACACCACCTGGGACTAGGAACCAACCACCCCGTCACGGCCACAAAGCGCCGATGACGCCGCCACACATGCGCACAACGCAGAGGCCAACCGCAGCGCCATGCATGCGTCGCACACAGACACAGGGACACAACCAAGCAGCACACACATCAGCCCACCCCGAACGCACATGACACGTGACAGGCCTGCCACAGACATGTCCCCAACGCCCAATTCACGGACAACACCCAACGCCACACAACCGACGCACACATGTCAGTGAAGTCACGCAACAGCAGGACACACCCCAGTGTAACAAACATGGCGAAGCACACAGCGGCGGCAACACCAACTAGGAGAAGCAGGGCCCCTTCGGGAAGAGGAACGCCAGTACCACACTGAAAAACCCATACCACCCTGCACATATGAACAAGACACATGAAACGGAACACCAAAGAGCCCGGGGACCGACAACAGGTGGCCCAAGAATAACATCCACACACAAGGCCCAACGCAGAGCGGAAAGGCAGGCTGCCGCCCACACAAGGGAGAGCAGACAGCACTGAATGACCTTCCATTCCAACTCCGAAACCACAGCCCTACGACAGAAGCCGGTGAATACAGCCATTGTCCAAGAATAGACCAACACAGGCATGCCGAGGAGACCGACCACAGGGCAGATAGCGCATATCACAGAAGCACACAACGGACGGGGAAGAAAGAAGAAAACACTCCCCCATGTCGGCCACATGCAAGTTAATTGGAAGGAGTCACACAGCACTGACCTTGAACTGTCTGAGAAGCATGTGGGAAGAGGGCCCGTGTCCTCCAAACAAGCCAACAGAACACAAGTCCTGTCTCCCTACGACTACACAGAGCTCACAGCAACCCCGGAGCGTGCACATTGCAGACTGCACACACAGCCGGAGCACGCCACCTCAACGAACCGCTGCGAAATGGCAACCGCAACACACCTACCCAACTACGCCGAACAGCTCAAGCAGTACAAAACCAACACGATACATACATTGGGATGCGATCTCCTGTCCATGCTGAACGTAAGTTACCGACTGACTTACCGCATCACATTGTTCAGCTGCGTCATGCCCGTCTTCTACTGTCGGAGGTGTCCCTACCAGCATCCCGTCGAGATATGCCTCTCCAACCCGGCATGTCTGAAGGCGGACCTGCTACCACTACTCCTCCCTCTGGACGCACACGACAGGGCCTGCTCTGCCTATGGGGGCATGGCGTATGTGGCCAACATCGCACCCGCACTGAAATGGGACCACTGTGCCTCCACACGACGGATCATCGAGAACAGCTACATCGAATGTCACCCAGCATGCCCCATCATGGTCCTCCAAGGGACAACTTACGAACAACACCTTGAGAGCCACCATCCGCTTCATTGGCTGGCAAACATGTACACCACCAATGACATGGAAGCCCTGCTGGACGGCATCGCATACCTGACAACCTGTAAATACGTCGGACCACAACGCAGGTTCCCCGAGTGACCTATGAAGTCCAACCCTGCACCCATGCTCAGCTTCCGCACGGACTGGCCAGTCACCACCACAACAGCCATACCAAACGACCGGCAACTGTAACCACACCATCAACGACATCGCCATGACATCGGATATGACCGGGACATGCACACTGTTCCCCATCACATCCAGGAACACCGCATGCATCGTGGGAGGCAGTGGCATGGGCTCTGTGTATCGCACCCACATGGACGGAACTGCACGAACAACCAGGACACGACATGGATCCAGCGCACATGGACACACACACCGCTCAGTGGACATGAATAGGTCGCCTGGAGTCTGTGGGTGCTGCACCCCTCCCACCCCCGCCCCGGGAATCCCATACCAGGACCTTTGCATGGACGACAAGTGCATACAACAACAACACGACCCCAGTGACTGTGACATGTCCAGTAACCACCACAGTGCAACAACAAGTGGCACGCCGCTGCATGCACGCAAGCACATGCCCTGATGTCATCTCACATGCACGCGTGCATGAGGAACAACCGCAGCAAACCTGTCACATGGAACTGAGATGGACTGTGCCCATGATGCCGAGCGGTCTGGTAGGCTACATGTATACCGTCTGTGTCAAAGTCCGCAGCTCCGCAGCTATACGTAAATGTACATTAGCACAGCCTTGGCCAAGCAGATGTTACCCCACACCCTATCCCATTTGTAATCATGCTCAGTATATCCTCAACATGTATTCCGCTGCCAGTAGTGTCCACTATACTGCATCACAGAGGACAGAAGACTCAATATAATGTTTGAAACCAAAACTGTCTCCGCTGACTCATTTCACAAGTACGAATGAGAGAGGATGAGAGTATGTGAAGTACACGGCAGTCGTGACATGACCATGTAGTCCACTGGTATTGGATGTCAACGCAAATGAGTAGCACTACTGTGGAAGACACACATGTGTCGTGTGAAGTCGTATGGACGCAGTGCTCAGGTGGGTGGGTGCGACGGGTAGATGCGCACATGCCAAGTTGGAGCACGCCGTGTTGGGAGGGGTCATGAACAGTACACCACCGCTTCCCTGGGCATTGTGAGAGGACACCTGTCGGGGGAGTGAACACGTGTGTGCACAGCAGCCGGGCACACGTACAAAGCGGTACCAGGCGCACCTCAGCCCACCCTCTGTGGACAAGCTGGATCCTGTTGTGCGCCCACCATGCCCCTTGACAAGGCACACACAGCCCCAGTCGACCAGGTGTAACCCCAACATAGTCAATCCGCACAGGCGATACAGGGCACGGGATGGCAGTGGAGCATGGTGTGTGAGAGGTCTCCTCGCGCTCCTCCTGGTCATATCACGCAGGCAATAGAACCTCAACGTCTAGCATGGCACAAGTCAGATGGAAGTGTAGGGGGACGCACCACAGCACGAGCAGCACTGACGTCACGGGAGGTGGCTCGCACCATCCCATCCATTGCCCATCATACCAACCACGCCACATGCCATTGCGACTAAGTGCAAGCGCGTGCGCCACCACCCCGAGCCCTCCCCAGAGAGGCCAAAGAGTGAATGTGTGGGCCATCAGCCACAGACGGACGCGGCCTGGCCGCAAGGGCAGCCACAGCCACTGGGTGTCGCAGGTGGCGGATCCGGAAGGCGAAGACTGTGATGCATAGTCCATGCAGGCCGGGTCTCCATTTGGGGCACCACGCAGGTGGACGGCGTCCCGCCACACATCATACCCTGAGACAGCCCACTCGTGCAACTGGACCCACACATACACTCCTTGCCCTCTCTGGTGCGAGCTTGGGGCTGCCTGTGCAAGCGCTAGCCTCGCAGGTGAGCATGCATATTGGGGGGCGAGGGGAGGACATGAGGGCTGGGGCGAAGATGACTGTATCACTGTCAGTTAGTACAAGGGATGACCCAGATGTGGAAAGGAAGAGACGTGTCCCGTGTGTACTGCAACTAGTCGCCAATCCAACTACCCCCCATGTCCGGAATGTAAGCCCGCACCTAGGCCCGCCCATCCGCCACATCGAACATACCACCAGCACGACAACCTTCCCATTCGAAACACTGACTGGGGGTGGCGACCAGTGAACAATCATGTGTAGCCTACCCACGCGTACATGTGGGCCCTCCATGATCCATGTCACCTGCGGCAAAGACATGACATGCGCAATGAGGGAAGTGAGGAGAGCTGTCTGCCCCACGCGCAGAAGGTGCATCAGCTCCACAGACCCAGCAGCGAGTCCAGCAGGGGTCAAATGTGCAGGGGCAGCTGTGCCTGGTGTGAAGGCACATGCAAATAGACAGCACATCGACCAATGTGTAGTCTGCCCACATCCACAGTCCATCATCATGCGGACATAGGAATTGAACACAGGGCAACACATCTTAGTTGGTGCACCCACCGTGACCAACAATGCGCAATCATCGACGTACCCGCCCTGTGCATGGCCCCCCACCCAACGGAGGCACATCCAGTGCCACCATCCCACACACACAAGCCTTCCACGGAACATGCTGTGTCCAATGGTCAGTACAGAGTCAGCGCCCATCTGGTGGATCCTGAACAGGAGACACATGCACACACATGCCAGCTCCCACTATGTACGTCTGCCACCTGGCACGTGCAATGTAACCTCTCACCTGTGACGTGTGACTGCAAGCACACAGCCGTCTTGGCATGGGGCTGTCAATGTGGACACCAGTCAATGTTTCGGGAGCTGTGATCCGTACAGTGCTGTACATAGGGTGCAGTGCTGACACCTACTACTGTCTCATATCCCCTCGTGCCACAGGTCCCACTTGTATTGGCCGCTCAGCCCGTGCCCACATCGTCGTCGTCGTGTGCCATACTCATCCAGCCTCGGAAGCAGTTCCATGCTCAGCAGACACTCATGTTGCCGTGGCGTTGCCGCTTGACGAATATGCAGTCAGTCCCCATCAGCACGCCCCGCAAGTCATTGGGGCCTAGATCCCCATGTGCATGCATATGGCAGTGGTATGTCTCACTTGCCATTGCCATTGTTGGGAGACCTGTGTAAGTGTATTGTGGCCGTGCCGTCCCAGCTTGACAGCTGGGCTGTGGCTCATGTGCTTGCTCAGTCATGTCAGTGATGTGTATGCGAAATTGCTATGTGCCGTGTTGCTTTGACATGTGTCCTCTGCCATTTAACCCAGGCGGAGACCGAACATTGACCGCCCATACCAATTGCTGGCGGACATGGACGATACAGAGGTAATCAGGAAGTTTCGGCTGGACAGGCCAACCCTGCATCGACTGTGTGCCATGTTAGAGCCCCATCTCCGTCCCCGCAGGGTGTATCCGACTGTTGTCACCCCCACGGCTAAGGTGATGGCCGCCATGCATTTCTTCGCCACTGGGTCATTCCAGCACACAGTGGGCAGTGGAGGAGGGATGTCCCAGCCCATGTTCAGCAAGGTGCTGAGGGATGTACTGGCAGCCATGATGCTGTACCGGAACAGGTACATCCGCTTCCCCAGGGCTCGTGAATTGGCGGCAGTGAAGGGTGCATTCTATGCCCTTGGCAGAATCCCACACGTCGTGGGAGCCATTGACTGCACACATGTTGGCCTTGTTCCACCACAGGCCACTGAGCACCTGTACCGCAACAGGAAGCACACGCACTCCCTGAATGTGCAAGTGGTGTGCCTTGCGGACATGGTGATCACCCACGTGTGTGCCAAGTTTCCAGGCTCGGCACATGACGCACACATAATGCGCAACAGCATCTTGCCACGACTGATGGCCAATCTGCAACAGGATCGTGGCTGTATTGTCGGTGAGTATGTGGAGTGGTGTAGCGTGCTGGTTGTGCGATGCTGTCCCCTGTCCAGTTGGAATAGCAACGGTTCTCTGTGTCCCTCACACCCAGGTGACTCTGCGTATCCGAATGGGGCATGGCTGCTCAGTCCATTGAGGAATCCTCGCACCCCAGCAGACGATCGATACAATGAGGCACATGGGAGGACCAGACGTGTGGTTGAGCGTACCTTTGGCCTCCTCAAGTCCAGGTTCAGGTGCCTGGACCGCACCGAGGGTGCACTGGCGTACTCCCCACAGAAGGTGTGCCAGATAGTGGTGGCGTGCTGCATGCTGCACAATCTGGCCATTCGGAAGCAGATCCCCCTCATTGTGGATGACGGAGATCAACCAGGGCCCCAGCCCGCAGACCAGGACAGCTCGAGTGAGGTGGACAGCGGAGAGGAGGAAGCTGGGAATGTGCGCCAGCAGCTCATCGCCCGCTACTTCACTTGACGGTGAGTGTCCATGTACGACGGATGATGTGTCTGTATCTGTGCAGGTGTGTGTGTGCTGTGTCAGGGTGGCCGTATGTTCACTGCGTGCAGTGTGTCAACGCTCCATGGCCAGGGTAGTATGCCACTGTTGGTGACTGTGGCATTGTGCCCTATTGCTCTGTGCGATGTGTGTACATTGCTTGTAGTTGTTGACATGTACTGTGTGATGGGTGTGTGACACACTCATTGAATGTGCTCCTGTTCTGTCTCCCACCCCTAGGTCCCTACAGGCCCTCCGGATTCCATTGCCATGCCACGCATCAGGTGCCTTTTCCGCACAAGGTGTCCGTTGTATTCCGTACAAATAAAACACAGGGCACAAACAGCAGTTAGTGAAAAAGGTGCATTTATTACAAACTGTGACATGTGATTGTGTGTAAGGTGATGACAAAAGTGGTGCGTGCAGTGACAATGAGCTGTCGGTCATGGCTGCGTGAAGCTCAGGGTGTACCCACTGGTTCTATGTCCATAGTCCAACACACACATGCCATCCAGCTGGCTGTGTGGAGTGGGATCGTAGAGCAAGTCAATGCAGTGGCTGGTCAAGGAAGGCTGGCGGAAGGCTGGCTGGCTGCCTCACTTGCGACTGGAGCGTGCGAAGTCCTCCCGGGAGATCTGTTTCCTCTTCGGACGGCCCCTTCCACGTTTGGGAGGGGGGTGTGTGGTGGCGACCTGCTGGTGGTGGGTGAGGTGTGCTCACTGGCTGTGGACGCAGGGGAAGTGGACACTGCTGCCCGACCCTGCGCCCTAGCAGGTGGTGGCGGAGGTGGTGTTGCTGGCCTTGCCTGTGACCCCACCGCCACCACCAGCTGGCCCATGAGGTCCACGAGTTGGTCCATACGGGACACGAATTGGCCCATATGGGCGTCCATGGACCTCAGCACCCCCAGCACCTCCCGCGTGTCTGTAGCAGACCTGGCCCATTGTCCTTGGGCCTCTTCATAGGCCCCAAGGACTCTGGCCATTTGAGGCAGGGCATGGCTCCCAGGGGAGGCTGGCGTTTCCCTGACCCTGCTCCTCCTACCAGTCCTGCTGCCACCGGCCTGCCCACTAGCCACATTGCACACCACGGTCCTCGCTGTGGCTCCCAGGGTGGATCCAGTCGGCCGGGCCACCACCTGCGCTGGGGCTGGTGCCAGCGAAGACGTGGTGGTGGTGGTGGCGGTGGTGGTCGGTGCGGCGATGGTGGCGGTTGCGGCAGTGGTAGTGGCCGCAATGACCGTGGGTGTGGCCGCAACGACAGTGGCAGCAGGGGGCTGGGACTGTTCAGCATCCCTGGATGATGGGTTGGTGGGTAGGAGGGGTCCTGGGGAGCGGCTGGGCCCTGCCACGCCAGATGGGCCTGCTTGGTGGTCCGTGTCCGAAGAGGAGGACAGATCCTCCAGATCCGTGTGTCCTCGTTGGGGGCTTGTGGGCTGGCTGTGCTGGCTGCTGTCTCCATCCCCAGCATCCGGCAGTTCGTCACCTGTGGAGAGAATGAGATTTGTTATTGTGTTGCACCTGGCGAAGTATGTATTTGTCGTCTGACATTGGCAGTTCGTGCAATCTCGTACATGGGTTTCCCGGAGGCGAGTGTGTGGCTGTGGCATCTGTAGTTGTGTGTGCTAGGCAATGGGACTGTGTGCTGTGCACATGTGGCATGGGACGGATTGGCCATGCCGATGGGTGTGTTGCTGTGCCCCTACTCATTGTGACTCTGGTGTATGCGGGCTCCTGGCCCATCCTGGGTCTGGTTTGTACTTTGCTTTTGGGGTTCACATGGAACGCTTAGGAACGCATATGGCAACATGGGGGCCATGCCCCAGATTCGCATTTGGGAGGGGATATGCTTTTGGGGTTCAAATGGAACGCTTAGGAACGCATATGGCAACATGGGGGCCATGCCCCAGATTCGCATTTGGGAGTGGATATGCTTTTGGGGTTCAAATGGAACGCTTAGGAACGCATATGGCAACATGGGGGCCATGCCCCAGATTCGCATTTGGGAGTGGATATGCTTTTGGGGTACATGCTGTGAGCCATGGGTGCCGAACGTGACATGTGTTGTGGCAGCATGACAGTGCATGGTTTGAGGTGTGTGCATGCTTGACATGGCCTGCATATTTGCTGTCTGTTGTGATTACTGGACATGGCATTGGACGCATCGTTATGAGTGAGTGATAGTTGTGTGCCAGCCAACGTATTGCAGTTGTCCCATCTCCTTGGTGTGCGTGCTGCCCTGTGCCATGTGCATCACTGCAGTGCTCGGGGGGTGTGGCCCATGTTGTGTGTTGTTGCTCACAGTGTGTCGTGCGCTTCATTGTCTTCTGGCACATGGTTGGTCATGGGCATGTGTCTTAGCGTGACTGCTGTATGTGTGGCAGCTGTGCGGATGACATGCCTTTCATGAGACTGGGGCTGACGGATGGGATGGATGGTATGTTGTATGTGCATGGTGTGTCTGTGAGTTTGATGGGTTCAGTGGTGTTCGTGTGCATTTCTGTTGTTCCGCTCTGTTGCGTCTAGTGTTGTTTGTCTTACATAGGCGTAGTTGTGGGGTGTGTGGTTGACAGGCAGTAGGGGCTACATGGACAGGACTTCAATGGTGTTTCGGTTGTGTGTGATGAGTTGCACAGTGGCTGCCGTGTGGGACTATATTCAGTGTGGCTTGTGCATGCAGACGTGGCTCCTTGGGTGTTGCTATGTCTGTGATGGGTCATGTGGGGTGTGAGTCTGTTGTTCATGTCCGTGTGCACATTGTTCACTTGTTCGTGACGGTGGGCGGTGCTGCGTGTTCGTCTGCTACGTGACATGTCCCATGTGTTGGTCGTGTTATGGTCCTCATGCCTCCAGTAATCCAGCCCTGTCCAGTTTCCCACCTGCAAGTTGTTCGTGCGTGCACTGTACTGGATGCCACATGGCTCTAAGCGGGGGGTGCTCCATGTTGCAGGTCTGTGGGGGTGGGGGTGTTGTGGGTCGTGGGGGTGGCTGGACACCCACTGACACCGATTGCTGTGGACCGTGATGTCTGCCTTTCGGCTGTCGTTGTGCACTGCGGTGGCTGACACGTGGCGTGGGGTGTGGGGATGCTCCTCCTTGCTGTGCTGTGGGACTGGGGCCTGGTGTGTGTTGTACTTGGGCTGTCCACCCTCCCACCCACTGCACTTTGTGTTCCTGCCACTTACCTGTTACTTGTCGGTTAGTGCAGCTGTGGCGGACACATGGGTGTGGTGGGTGCTCGTTGTGGCGCTTCTGGCATATTTGGGGACCTGTTGGTGGTTACGTGGCTGGCTTAGTGTACACATGTCCCCACGCATCTTACAGTTGTTCGGTTTGGGCTGTGTGTGGTAGTGTCTGTTGCATGTGTGTGTGATGTGTTGTGTATTGTGTGCTGGACATGGGGGTGTTTGTCCCTGGGAGCTGTGGCATGGTAGTTGCGCATGTGAGTACATAGCGGTGTGCTGGTATACATTAGTTTGTACTTACCAGCCTCCACTCCCCCTGCTAATCCGGCGAGGATCTCCGGATGTATTACGACTCGCACCTTCTCCTCCCACGCTTTGAAGGTCTTAAAGAGCGCGGGATTCCCTCCGCCAGTGACGGCAGCCAGCTCTCTGTTTTTGCCCTCCTTCTTCTTGACCAGGCTCTTGACGTCATTCCAACGTTTGTTAATCTCGACTCTGTTCCTGGGCAGGGTCCCGACTGCATTGACCTGGTCTACGATCCGGTTCCACATTCTGTTTCTGGTGGCTAGTGGTGTGTGCTGGACCATGTTCCCATAGATTTGTGGGTACACCTTGATGATCTCGTCGACCATGACTGTCAGCTCCATGGGCGTGAACTTGGGCATCCTTTGTGGTGCCATGGTGTTTGTGGTGCTGGTGCGGTGTGTGTTGTGTAATGTGCAGGGGGTTTGTGGTGCCGGGGTGTGGTGGTGGTGGTGGTGGTGGTGGTGTTTGGTGGTGGTGGTGGTGGTGGTGGTGGTAGTGATGTGTGCGTTTCTGTGGTGTGCTGCTGTCCTTGCTGTGTCACTGTGTCCTCTCCTCTCCTCTCTGGTTTGCAATGTAGCAAGGGGTTGTGGTCTGTGGGAGTGCTGCTTTTGTACTCACCTATGTGGGTGTGTCCTCATGGTCTGTTGTTTTCAGGTGTGTTGTGTCTGGGGTTCTGGCCTTTGTATTTTTTGTTTGTCCGGGGGGTGTTTTCGGGATGTGTACTGTGCTTGTGTATTTGTGCGTGCCTTGCTGTGTGGACTTGTTGGCCATGTTGTGTGCTATTGGTTTTGTGTGCGGATGGTTTCTGTGCAGGTACGTTGGCGCCATGGCTTCTGCCGTGTCGATTCTCATCGGCGTTGTTTGCGCTGGCGGGCGGTATATTTGTGGTTTTTCCGCGCTCATGGCGGTGCGATCGTAATTTCACGTGCGGTGTGTCGGCCGTGTGGGCGGGCGGTTTTGTGTTGTCGTGCGTGTTTCCGTCCGTGGCGGGCGGTTTGACTCCGACTCGGACGATGGCGGGCGGTATTTTGTGTGATTTTTCCGCCGATGGCGGTTTTCGGTTTGTGTAATCGTAATGGCGTGGTCGGTGTTCAGGCGGTGTGTGCGGGCGGATTTTTGCCGCTTCCATGCCTGGCGGATTTATTTACGCCGGGTATCGTAATGGGCCCCCTAAATACTATTCTATTGCACACAATATAAATAGTAACTATTAAAAAAGCAAACAAAAAGTGGCAGTGACACTTATCTGGATGGTGACTATTCCTAACACCACCTCCGTCCCGGCTTACTAAACTAAACATAGCACAAAAAGAAGCTTCCTTCAAGTTTCAGAGATGGACCAGACCCATATACCTCTTATGAACAATAGAACCAATGTTAAGCAAAGAAACAGCATCTGCTCTTCTTGTCTGCATCTGCATGCTGGCAGATAAGCCAGCTAATTTGAAGGCTGGTCATGCCTTCCTTGTAGACTTCAGCAAATGAAGGTGATTACAGCTCTGTATGACCACCAGGTTCAAATCCCTGGTACAAATTTCTTCTCTAGCTTTTTACACTCTGTTCTACTTTATATATTGTATCTGAACATTGCTGAACATTTTCATCAACAATTAGCAGTAAAGCCCTTGCAGCTTTCACTTACTTAAATTCTATGAAACCTTGCCTATTATTTAAAAACAATTAGTTAGAAGTGAAGATGTCCATTTCTACGAAGCCTTGTTCATTGTTTAAAAACAATCAAGGGGAAAGAAAATTCAATCTGCACAGAAGAAAAACATGAATATATTCAAGCAGGCTTAATTATCAGGTATTAATTAATACAGTGAATAACATTAATAAATTAGCATAAATATTAAAGCAATACATCTAAATAAACAGCATATATAATTCAAGAAGGAGGATACTAATTAGAAAAAATATATAAAATATAAAACAGCGAAAAATGGAACTGATATATAATCTAAAAATAATGATTATTTCGGTCTGGATCTACAGTAAAATAAAGTGATGAAACAGTCTAATGTTGGCGAAGGTTCTAAATAGCCTTTTTTTTTTTTTTAGGATGACTGCTGATTTCTTTCTATGCTGTTACCTGTGCCAGAGGCAGCCGCGGTCCGTGCAGGTAACATCGGTGGGGCGGCGTTGGGGGGGATTTTGAAGGACGATGCCGAGGGAAAATTAATTATTTATTTAATTTTTCCTCTGCATCGTCCCTTGAAATCCCCCACAACGTGGCCCCACCGCTGTTACCTGTACGGACCGCAGCTGGTCAGAGGGTACAAAGCGGTGAGTGCCAGGTGAGGAATCCTATCAAATTTGACTTAGCCTTCCATTCCCCCCTAGGCTGTGAAACTGAGTACCATGAATGGAGTAACAGTAACATCTGTTATTTATAGTTCTTAGAAATGGCAGAGGTGCCATATGAAGAGGTATACAAAACAAGTAATTATATTAGGTGCACAGACAGAATATCGAGTTGTGAATATCGAAGTGCCAGAATATCGAGTTGTCAATATTGAAGTGCCAGAATATCGACTGCAAGAATATCGTGGACCAGAATATCGACTTTAAGGTAGGAAATATTGTTTTGTTTAATATCGAAGTCAGTAATATCGTTTGTAAAAATATCGTTGTTAAGAATATCGATGTTTATATTAGTGTTATGTATTTTAGTATGTATTTTAAATGTATGTGTTCTATTTTTTTGTCTAAGTATTGCATTTGTTTCTTAATATGTGTATTAAATTTTTTGAAGTTATTAATTTTATTTTAAGTAAATTTTGCGTTTTAGTTCCGTAGCGGGTTGTGGGTTTATAGGGGAATAGGGTGGGAAGTAATTTAATTATAATAAATCTATTAATAATTTTTAGAAGTTATTAATTTTATTTTGATTAAATTTTGCGTTTTAGTTCCGTAGCGGGTTGTGGATTTATAGGGAAATAGGGTGGGAAGTAATTTAATTATAATGAATTAATTAATAATTTTTATTAATGAATATTTATGTATTTAATATTTTATATTGTTATTTGTGGTAATTAATTCATTATTAATTATTTATTAATTGGATGTTAATTATTAATTAATTGGTAATTGTGTAATTTTTTTAGGAGCGGGTTCTGGGTTGACAGGGGAGTAGGGTGGGAAGTAATTTTAATTAATTAATATTTTATATTAATATTTATGTATTTAATATTTTTATTGTTAATTGTGGTAATTAATTTATTATTAATTATTTATTAATTGGTTGTTTATTATTAATTAATTGGTAATTGTGTCATTTTTTAGGAGTGGGTTGATAGGGAGTAGGGTGGGAAGTAATTTAATTTTAATTAATTAATTAATATTTTTATTAATTAATATTTATGTATTTAATATATTTTATTGTTAATTGTGGTAATTCATTTATTATTAATTATTTATTACTTGGTTGTTAATTAATATTAATTAATTGGTAATTGTGTTAATTGTGTCATTTTTTAGGAGCGGGTTGTGGGTTGATAGGGGAGTAGGATGGGAAGTAATTTAATTTTAATACATTTTTTAATATAATATTTATTTAATGTTATTTTATAGTGTTTATTGTGTGAATTAATTTATTAATAATTGTTTTTATTTTGTTTCTTAATTGATATTAATTAATTAATTAATTGTTAATTAATTATGTTAATTGTCATGTTTTAGAACATTGGTGGTGTTATTTATAGGGGATTATGGTGGTAGGTAAATTATTTGAATTAATTATTTGCTAATTATTGCTAATTAATTAATTAAAAATTAAATATGGTAATTGTGGAATAATTTTGATGTGTGAGTTGTGGGGTTTATAGTTGTAAATGTTGGGAAGAAACCTTTTTAAAATTAATTAATGATTTGTTGTTAATTGTTATAAATTTATGAATAAAAAAGTGGTTATGGAAATTGTGTAAATATTTTTAGGTCTGTCTTTTGGTGTTTATTGGGGTAGAGGGTGGAAAGTAATTTAGTTTAAATAAATTAATCAATAGTTGATCATTAATATTCATTTATTAATTTATAAATATTTTTGGTAATTGTTTTGTTTTTATTTTGTTTGTGGATTTTGGTTCAATAGCTGTAATCTTTGGTTTTATCCCTTCCGCTATCCAACACTTTCCCTACTGTTGCACTTGCTGGAGTGGGAATAGTCATTTTTACCCCTCTGCTATCCAACACTTTCCCTACTGTTGCACTTGCTGGAGTGGGAATAGTAAATTATTCCCCTCCGCTATCCAACACTTTCACTACTGTTGCACTTGCTGGAGTGGGAATAGTAATTTTTACCCCTCCGCTAGCCAACACTTTCCCTATTGTTGCACTCGCTGGAGTGGGAATAGTAATTTTTTACCCCTCCGCTATCCAACAATTTCCCTATTGTTGCACTTGCTGGAGTGGGAATAGTAAATTATTTCCCTTCGCTATCCAACACTTTCCCTACTGTTGCACTTGCTGGAGTGGGAAAAGCAAATTTTACCCCTCCGCTATCCAACACTTTCTCTAACGTTGCATTTATTGGAGTGGGAATAGTAAATTATTCCCCTCCGCTATCAAATACTTTCCCTACTGTTGCACTTTCTGGAGTGGGAATAGTAATTTTTACCCCTCCGCTATCCAACACTTTCCCTACTGTTGCACTTGCTGGAGTGGGAATAGTAATTTATTCCCCTCCGCTATCCAACACTTTCCCTACTGTTGTAGTCCCTGGAGTGGGAATAGTAATTTATTCCCCTACGCTATCCAACACTTTCCCTACTGTTGCACTTATTGGAGTGGGAATAGTAAATTATTCCCCTCCGCTATTCAACACTTTCCCTACTGTTGCACTCGCTGGAGTGGGAATAGTAAATTATTCCCTTCCGTTATCCAACACTTTCCCTACTGTTGCACTCGCTGGAGTGGGAATAGTAATTTATTAACCTCCGCTATCCAACACTTTCCCTACTGTTGCAGTTAATGTAGTGTAAAATGTAGTTTTAAAAATTTATAAATATTTTAATAATTTAATTTATAATATATATATATTTTTTTGTTTTTTTGTTACAGGTGTATGTATATATATATATATGTATTTATATTTTTGATATATTTCTAACATTTTATAATTTATTAAAATAATTATTTAGCAATTATTATTAAGTAAATTTATATATTACATTTTATATATGTATGTTTAATTTATTTTTATATTACATTTATTACTTATAATTGTTAACATTTTTTAATAATTCCAAATATTTTTTTAAGTTATATGTATTATTTAATTTATTTTACTTTTTTATACATTTAAATATTTTTTTTCCTCGATATTTTAGTACTTACCATTATGTAGATAGGATGTCGATATTTTTGACATCGATATTTATGTCCTGATATTTTGGGAACACGATATTTTGTCCATCGATATTTTGTCAGTGATTCATTATATTACTTCTGTGAGCCTCATTTAAAGTATCGTGGATGGTCCATCAGGTCAGCAGAAGGATATCCTCCACTGACCAGACTGAAGAGTATCTGCTGTACTTGGAGATCTCTGCCAGGCAGACAGAGATCTGTACACCTTCAGTGCAGTGTGAAGGCACTGAAGCTTTGCTGAGCCAATGTTCCTGCTCAGATCTAGTTTACTATAAATAGTAGCTGGTTTGACTTGGTCCAGCAACTCTTATATTAAGGTATTACTTTAGCAGCGACTTCTATGATCACGTAAAGGGAAAAACATACCTGTTCTCAACTGTAATGTAATGTCGACAATAGTAAATAAAGAGATGGAGTTTATGTACGGAGCTCTGGAGGGGAGGTGGGAGGTTAGAAGAAGCCCTTCTACAGATTACCTTTGATATACTCTCACAAAATATGATTTGTTTTTGTCTGTGAGAGCCTCTGTTCGACCACATGTAAGAAATGCTCATAGTATTAATTCTATTTGCCAGTCATATTTCCTATGGGCAGGAGTACTTTATTGTAAGGATAAGAGGGACTTATGTGGACACAAAGACTTCAAAGAAGTCTCCTAGCATACAAAATATGGTAGACCAGCACCTAGTGGCAGGCCCTGATTGGTAGAGGGGAATCGCGCCTAGATCCTGGAGCAGGACTTTCAGGTTAAGAAGGATAGTGTTGGTTTAAAGACCCTCAGAAATTGATATTGAGTTTTGAGTGCCTGGCAAGGCGTTATGGTGCATGGTTCTCCCTCTGTTGTTTCTCGTCCATTCATCGCTTTGCATCCTGTGCAATTTTGTTATTTTTTCTCTACTCAGCCCCTTGGGTTGTGTATGTACTAGAATGGGGTTTTGTCTGCCTTTTGTTTTTGTTTCACCCTCCAAGTCTCCCCCTTTTGGACTGCCCTGGTGGATATTCATACTGACTGTGGAAAGTGTTGCTGTATCATCGTTTCAAACCTTACCACACTCAGTTTGTGACACTCAGCTTCTTTGGCATGGACTGCACTGGTGGTTATTCATACTGACTCTCGAGAGTGTTGCTGTATTGGCTTTCCGACCACTACCGTAGCGATCAGCTCTATAACATTCACTATTTTGTAGCTTAGCTGGATTGCCTTTCTTCAGCAGTGAGCCGCTATACCTTTAGTATTGTTTCTTTAAATGGGTGTGTATCTGGTTTCATTCTAATGGCAGTCTATTGCCAGACACCGCACTTACTTTCTTTGAGTGTTTTTTGTTTGTGAACCACTTCCCCTTACCCTCTGGGGAACTCCCTCTATCTATACCCTGAGTAAACTCCAGTGATAGAGGAAGTCTACTGGAGCGTAGGGTGGGTTAGCAACATACTAAACTTGTAGACAACTCCCTACACTCGATTTATTTGACATGAAGGACATCATTGAATTAGATATAGTCTTTTGGAATGCTTCTAAGAGCTATAGCAATATTAGAAGAGATAGAAGAAACTGTAGGCGAGACAATGAGCCATCTAAACAGATGGTTTGTTCATCTGATCTTCATAGCAATCATTACAGTGAGTGTCCCTTTGTCAGGTACTGACAAACGTATGTAGGAATGAACTCTGATGAAACTTCCTAGACTTCCACAAATAAACACCAGGTAGACTCAGAAGGACAGTATAAGTAGAGTCACTAGGGTGAGAAGAGGAGATAGGGGATTTGAATATTCTGTGAAGACTGTTGAACCAGCTGAAGCAGGCAATAATACAAGGAATCAGAAATGTCTTTGGAACTCATTAGGCTGGGAAGTTGCAGAATGTCCCTAAAAAGAGAAGGAATAAAATCCCCAATTACTAGAAAGGTCAGATGTAATAGGTAAGACTAGGGGCCTCACCAACTTTACCAGGTGAGAAGCTGTCTCGAATCTCAAGGCAACCTGAAAGCAGCCAGTAATCTGTAGGAAGCAGAAACTTTGCAGAAAGGGAAAATGTCAGACATCAGGAGAACAAGAATACAGCAAAAAAAACAAGGCAGAAAAAAGGAAAGGGAAGTGGGGCAGGTGCAAACTGTAACAAATGCCAACCCCCACAACAGCTAGGGTTGCTTGGTGTCTTCATGTCTTCACGGGTTCTACTTCTAATCTTAATCCAGAAGTCCCTCCTCCATGTGCCTCCCTCCTGATGCGCTGTGTTGCAAAACATGCAACCCAGCCACTAAGCAGCGTGTTTCCATTGGCACCAGTGTGAATGCTTAGAAACACAAACTTTCCCTCGATATCTTGTCCTTACCAGTTAACCATTCCTGGCACATTTGTTCTGAGCCTGTTGTGTTTACACCAATATGTCATACCCAAAATCAGTTGTATATGAGGGCCATATATGATGTCAAAGACAATCGCTTCTCGATGAAAATCTGAGGAACACATGACAAGTTCTTGTGTCTGATGGGATAGAGGGCTTAATGTCCATCCAGATCCATCCACTCATTGGACAGTACAGGTAATCCACGATGCAAAGCAAAGGTGGGTGTCAATAATATTACCACTAGCTCCATGACCAGAGCTTTAACACAAAATGAAGGATACTTTGGATACAATAACATGATGGTGTGGTGAAGATGGTGTTTAGATGCTGCTACAGAAAAGTGTGATGTATTTAGAACTACCTTACGGTACCCCCAACGTTCTACTGGCAGGCAGCTTTGTTTCCCGCATTTATATTTTTACGGTGGCACTTGCAAGAGGCACAACCTGCTTCTCCACAATAAAAAGAGTGATTGCTCATTTTCCTTCTCTCACTCAGGGTCACATAAGGGACCCTGAATGCTACTCAACTACCTGAGTTCAACCCCGGGATGGCAAATTCCGTCCTTGTTTTCCTTCTCTTGGGTCAGGGCCTTTAAAGAAAGGGAAACGTCTTCTTTCACCCTTCAGTTCACCTAAATATTGTTCTAATTGCAACCCGGAGCTTAATAAAGAGGATACACTCGCTGGAGGGGTAACCATCATTCAGCTCTTCTTTTAAGCCACAATAGAATACAAAACCTGTATATCATTAGCCCATTTAGTGTCCACTACCAAACCCTTAAAATGAGTGATGTGGCTCCAGACATCCCGGGAACCCTATCTCATGTCCATAAGTTCATTACGTAGAGATCGTTGAGCGTATGGGCGTTCAAATAAGGACTTGAATTCTGTGATAAACCCATCATAGGGGTCGATTCCGATGTCGGACGGACTCAGGTCCGTCCGACATCGTCCAGGAGCCGTAACCGACCGACCTGCTGTCGTCGGTTACGGCCCTGCAAGTACGATGCGACCGAACCCTGTTCGGTCGCACTCGTATACTTCACAATGGGAGCATGCATTCCGGGCGGAATGCATGCTTGCATTGTGAAAAGCAGGGGTGCAGTTCATCCCTGCACCCTGTGGCCGGCACCCCAAGGTGCCTGCCACCGGGTGCAGGGATCAACAGAGGGGCACCATAGGTGCCCCCAGGCTGCCATTCGGCGGCCTCGCACCCATGGGGGCCCTAATGGGGGCCCCCAAAGACAGTTACCGACTGCCTTTTCGTGCCGGAAAGACCAGCACGAAAAGGCAGTGAAATACTGACATCGTACTCCCTCGGTCGTGAAAAGGCGGCCGGAGGAGTACTGAAGGATTTCCGGACGGCGGACGGGCTCTCCGAGCCCGTCGGAAGCCATCCGGAAATCGAGTCGGATTCTCTTCCGACCGAGCCCATCGGAATGGCTCGGTCGGAAAGGAATCCGGCCGGCACGTTCCGATTCGGTCGGAAGGGCTCCGACCTTCGTTCGGTGCCCTTCCGGCCGAAATCGGAATCGGCCCCATAGTGTTCTAACAAGGGGTCTTAGGACTCAACTAATTGTGTTACCCAAGATAATGTATTACCACCTAAATTCATAAGAATTATGGCAAACTTAACCTTATCACAATTATAATGAATCTGACAGTGAGCCATGAAAATGCTAAATTCTCGAGGATTGGCATAGGAGAGTTGAGAGCTAGGTCCCTAGGCTGGGATCTGTACACTGGCTAATACAAGAGGGAATGATGCGACAGGGATGGAAGAGGCTGAGAGACCCCATGATCCACGCTAGGTCCACGATGAGTGGTATCCCTTTTTATTAAGGTTTGTAAAGCAGTAACTCAACACTAACGTTTCTTGTCCACAAGTACTAACTTCCACTTCTAAAAAAGTCAAAGCCCTAGCCGTGTCATGCTAAGCCTACTCCAAATCACTCTGTAAAGTATAGGAAGTATTTGCAGTCTTCCTGCTCTATTAGTCAGGATTTCAGTAACCCTCAGGAGCGAAAGGAAGTGGCATCTCTCTATTCCACCCGGGGACCCTCATCTACCATTACTCTAGAACGGGCAGAAATAGGCCCCCTATCCAATGCAAGGATAAGGAAACAGATAACAGTGACATTCACAGAGCTGTAAAAAGACAAACAAGATATCAATATACTGGAAGTACTATCACGTGACAGACTCTCTCAGCTTACCATTCAGATTGAAAATGCAGAAAATGTACCTGAAAGTGAGGTTACTGTTGCTGGAATGATGTATTCCTAGGATATCAGCTTCTACGAATTCACTTTACAACGTATTGCATATAACTCAGAGGGTAGGGATAATGGTAACAGACAAGATACACTGGAGAGCATGTCAGTAAACAGGGGAGGTGAAACGGTTGCAGAGACTAATAATGGCAGGAAACAATCAAGGTGGGCTGGAAGCAGTAGTGAATCAAGGAACAAGGGGCCAGTTGAAAAATTTTCTCATCTCATTAAGAAGTCTCAATTTTGGTGGCGAATTTATACATGAATGCAGAGGCCAATATTATCATCAATGCTACTCAGGTCGGCCAAGTAAAAGTTAAAAGGGGAACCAGACAAGGCTGCCCGTTATCCCCGGTGTTATTTGCTTTTTTATTGAGCCTCTTGCGATAGCCATTAGAAATAACAGGCATATCTGTCCCCCGCTTCCTTCTATGGCTAAAATTAAATTCTATGCCGATGACATTATGCTTATAATAAAACCGGAGGAGGAAGTCCAGGCAAAAGCCTTCCAGATTTTTGATCTGTATGAGTCCTTCGGCGGCTATAAAATTAATAAAAGAAAAACCGAAATAATGTTGAGTGGATGTACATCGGGATTTTACACCCGATATTCTTCCGTGTTTCAATCCGAACCCTAAGCAGTACATAGGGGTCTATTTCTCGTCACACGTTTCGGATCTTTATGATCTGAATTTTGCCCCATTGCTACGAAAAGTTCAGGACTTATTCACACGTTGGAATTCTCTCCCTTTATCTATTTTAGGACGGGTCGCTCTGATTAAAATGTCAGTGCTTCCATTGTTTAATTTCCTTTTCTCCACAATTCCCTGTGTGTTAGTGAATTCTTTTTTCGAGAATAGAGTCAATGTTTACATCGTTCCTGTGGGATAAGAAAATTCCCAGAATCGCACTTAGCACCTTATATGAGAATGTGGAAGATGGTGGCTTAGCTCTCCCCAATCTCAAGGAATATTATTTTGCATATTTTGCACAATACATGTCTAGATTTAAGCAGGGTTTACAGTCGGGTCTTTTTATTAACTTTTTTATTAATTTAATATTTAAAGATAATCAGATCCATTGCCCATTATCAATATTTTGATCCCCAAAATTAGTTAGATATAAGTGTCTACATTGTTTTTTTCATAAACGCCAGGCTTTTTGTAGACGGTATTCTATTCCAATTATTAATGTTATAACCCCTATAGCTGATCTTTTTGTTTCAGTAGGCATTAAAGATTCATTTTTAATTTCACAAAAGTGGTCGAAGGCTGGTTTTTTGAGGTTTTCCGACTTTCTTCTGAATGATAAATGGATAAGTGTAAGTGAACTGTCTCAATTAATCCCCGGTGATTTTCTCCTCCTGGGGTCATATAACACTCTTAGGGGCCGATTCCGATCTCGGCCGGTAGTGCTCCGAATCGGATTCGGTTTTACCGGATCCGATCCGGAGCCCTATTTTCCGACCGAGTCGTACGCGCGTCCGGGCGAGCGAGTACGATGCGTATTCGCCGACCGACTCGTCCGGGCGACCCGACCGCTCCGACCGACTGGTTCCCGGATCGTACTGCTCCGACCGACTCGCTCGGACCCGATTCGCACCGCGCAATGGAGACGTTTTCCGGCCGGGTAAGTACGATGCGCACCTCGACCGCTCCGACCGACTCGCGCCGTCCGACTCGAACTCGCTGTCGGAGCCGTACTTTGGGGGTCCGTGTCGGACCCCTGTACTGCGTACCCGTGCGAGGCGCACACAGGGGGACCCATGGGTCCCCCTACCTGTGCGTGTACGCCGCGAGCGCTCGCGGCGTACTCGCTGTAGGGGCGCCCTTGTCCGCCTCGCACCCATTGAGGCAATGGGAGCCCGCGTACGCGTTGTACGACCGGCTCCCATTGAGTTCAATGGGAGTCCGACCGACTCGTGTCCGGTGGCATACGAATGCATCGGACTCGTTCGGTCGGACTGCACGGGTCCGATTCGGTCGGAAATCTCTCCGAGGCCGGCTCGGTCGGAGAAATTACCGACACGAATCGGAATCGGCCCCTTAGTAAATTCTTTGGCAATCTTGATCTGTTCCAGATCACAGCCCAGAAACAGTTAGTTTATGACTTGCTGGAAGACAGGGTAATGAAAAACCAGGGGAGTGGAAAAAAGCTAGCCAGAATTAAAGGGGTAGATCTGGAGATTAAGGCTATAACAAAATGGGGTAAATATGAGGACCAGGAACTTACAGCAAATATGTGGACTATAATCAACAATTTAAATTTTACCTTACTCAGAGGGGCTAATTGGAGAAGGATGTTATATTTTAGCAAATGGCTATTGTACAGAACCCCGTCTTTTGTGGCCAAGGCCTATCCCAATCAATCAGGGCAGTGTTTCCGATGCCACACTCATCCTGCCGCTAATTGGACTCATATAATATTACAGTGCCCTCGGGTCCAGAAGTTCTGGAGCGATATTTTTGAGTATCTGACAACAGAATGTTCCATATCAATTAGTTTTAATGATCGACTGATATTGTGGGGTTACGTCCAGATTTGCAGGTATCTGAGAAGCTGATTGGAATTTTATATATTGGTATGGCTGTTGCCAGATCACTTTTACTTCAAAGATGGCGATCAGATTTAATTCCGTCTAAAATTGAATGGGCTCGGAAAATGGGTCAGGTTAAGAGAAGCGAACGAATTTATGCTTTACGAACAGGGGGACTTTAGAAATTTGAGAGGATCTGGACAATATATTTTGATTCTGTTCTCTAAAGTCACCATATAATTTATCCTTCCCCTTTATTCTGTCCTCTTTTTTATGATATGGCATTTTTTATATGGATAGTACACTTTTGGTCATTGGATCCTTTTTGTTGGCGGCAATGGAGACATGTTTAGAGATTCTAGGTGTTTTTATTAAGATCCCCCTGCTTATTTATCAATTATTAACGATTGGATCTGCTATGTATTGATCAATTGATGTTATTTATTATCCTTGTGAATGTTATGGATGAATTTTATAGGATGTATATTTGGATTTATTGTATTGTATTGCATATGGTTTTCAATAAAAAAAAATAAAAAAATAAAAAAAAAAAAAGAAGTCTCAATTTGCGACCAATATTTTTGCCACTAGAAACTTTTTTTGTGACTCGACATATGTACCAATATTTCAGTTCACAAAATCCGACCTACCTAATTAAGGTTCATTACTCAATCTGATTGGCCACAACCACAGGAGCTGTGGCCTGCAAGTTATTGCAGACCAGCAAGTCTGTGATTGTTTTAAAATAAAGTAAAAAAATTTAAGCACCACATTTTTCTTAAAGGAAACAGCCCTGCTTTAAAAAAAAAAAAAGTTTTCTTTTTTGAAATGTTTTCAGAGAATTGGCAGTAGTCCCATGGACCGCTGCCTACTCCCCCAGAAGCCTTTTCCAAAATTCAAAGGGGACCCTTTCCCTTTTGTGATTGAGTTAACACCCCGATTTGGGGGTCGTCTCAAACAATGAATACATCTGATACTGATTCAGTATTTGGAAGGGACTCCCAAAACAAGCCCATTCTAAATACAATATCGGCATCCAGTTGTAAACCCATTTTGGGAGCTGGTAAAACTTTCCCTTCTCCTAAAATGGGTTTTGTACATAGCCAGAAACATTTTTACAGTCACAAACACAGAATCTGAGTGTTTGCAAGTACACAAATGTTTCATACATCTGGCCCTTTGTTCTTATAAGGCCAGAGTGTCAAAGGGTAACACTGAAGCCAGAAATTTACTGGTGATGGCTCTTCCCCTGCTGTCCATTTGTTTTTATTGGCTTTTCCTGCTTCAGAATGCCCAAAATGTCTTTTCTTGTGAAGGGAAAGGCTCACCGGCAAAGCACACTATTTAACGATAGGACTGGAGGGGAAACAGCCTTTGCCACGCAATGTCTTTATCACACATGCCGCCAACCAGGTGCCTTTACCATGAATGCCTTTAGCATGCATGGTGAGTGTATAAGGTAAATATAGGATGTCACTGACCATGTCATGAGTGATGTAATATGTGAGGTAATAAGTAGTGCATTGTGGGGACGTACGTTATAGTTAGCTCAGGTAACTATAACTGCTGAATTTCTATGGTTGTATGTGTGTGAAATGTGAACCTGACTATAACCTCTCTATAACCTTTGTTTTTTTCAGAGAATTTCTAAGGTTTTTAAAATTCTTTTTTCTAACTATCACATCCCAGTAACCTTTGTTCTTTACAGTGAATTTCTATTTTTTAATGTTATTTCCTAACTATAAAGTCCCTGTAACCTTTGGTTTTTTTGTGTGAATTTCGAAGGTTTTTTAAATTTTATTTCCTAACTGTAATCTGTAACCTTTGAGAGTGGGAGTGTGAATGACTGTATAGGTCAGTGAGTGGGTGTGTGAGTGGCTGAATTAGTCTGTGAGTGGGTATGTGAGTAGCTGTATGGGTCTGTGAGGGGGTTTGTGAGTGGTTGTGTGAGTGGTTTTGTGAGTGCGTGAGTGGTTTTGTGGGTGCATGAGTGGCTATATGGGTCAGTGAGTGGGTGTGTGAGTGGCTGTATGGGTCTGTGAGTGTGTGTGTAAGTGGCTGTATGGGTCTGTGAGTGGGTGTGTAAGTGGCTGTATGTGTGAGTGGGTGTGTGAGTAGCTCTATGGGTCGGTGACTTGGTGTGTGAGTGGCTGTATGGGTATGGGTCTGGGAGTGGGAGTTTGAGTATTTTGAGGGTGTGTGAGTGGATTTCTGAGTTGGTGAGTGGGTGTGTGAGTGGCTGTATGGGTCTGTGAGTGGCTTTGTGGGTGTGTGAGTGGGTGTGTGAGTGAGTGGCTGTATAGGTCTGTGAGTGGGTGTGTTAGTGGTTTTGTGGAAGTGTGAGTGACTGTATGGGTATGTGAGTGGTTGTGTGGGTCTGTGAGTGGATGTGAGAGTGACAGAATGGGTATGCGAGTGGGTGTTTGAGTGCCTGTGTGGGTGTTTCAGTAGCTGTGTGAGTGACTGGGCCAGAACAGAACCTCACCTGCCCCTTTACCAACAAGAGTCCAGAGTTTTGCACAAAATGTCTACACAACTAGGGTGCTTTCTACTGGTTAATTAGTAAGTGCTACCTCCTTGGGTAAATGTCCAGTGCATATTCTACACTACAGCTGCACAATGGACCACGAGGAAATGTCTCCAGAGACCTTGTGTGTGTTTCAGCAATGTGATTGTTCTTGGTGCGTCTTCAACCAGAAATCTGTGATAACATGAATTTTTTTCCAGAGAAGGCGACAAGACTACAAAGAGGTAAATCTCCACAAAACAAGGGTACTTCCTGTTAAATATATAAAGCAAGTGCTTTTTGTTAGGTGGAGATGTCCTCATATTCTTCGACGTCAAGAACGTGTCACTAAAATCTGTGGCAAATGCGCTGTGGGGCCATTTGGCAAGCTGTCCATCACCCTGGCAAAAGGCGGGAAGACCTTTGCATACTGCTAAGGTGGATGGGGCGGGGAAAAACGTGCAAGGCTTCCAGGTGTTTTTGCACTTTTGCATACAGGTAGTAATTTAAAGGGCGAATCATGGACTCTGCTAGCGCGTCACTAAAATCGGCGGGAAACGCACCTGGGGCCTTTTGGTAAACTGTCCATCATCCTGGCAAAATGCGGGAAGACTTTTGCATACTACTAAGGTGGACAGGGCGGGGCCAAACGGGCGAGGCTTCCAGGTGATTTTGCACATTTGTATACAGGTCGTAATTTAAAGGGAGAACCATGGACTCTGCTCTCACCAGGACAGGAGAAGAAAGTACCCATTTGTCACACTCCCTACAGATTGCGCTCTGATAGATTAACGATGCATTCACCTCCACCAAGGAGGTCCTTTAAAGAAGGGGAGGTGGGCCGCCCTCCCAGGGCCGATTTTGGCCCCGGGGACCCCATCCCCGGGTGCCCGGCCACTTGATGCTGGGGGCCCTACAGCCCACCCAGGGCACTTAGTGTGCAGTGTTGGGGACTGCGGGGGAGACTTAATGCCCCCGCGGTCCCTGTCGGCTTCCTGCCTCCTGCAGGAGCCAGCATTCCTCCCGCATGCTGGGAGCAGCAAAAATTGCTGCTCCCTGCGTGTGGGAGCAAATTTTTTCATTTGTTTTCCTGCCCGCTTGACAGCAGGCAGGAAAACAAAGAGCAGACTTACTGTTTGCTCTTGCTTGGCAGAAGCTGTCAAAGCTCCCGCCAAGCAACAGCAAACTACTATGTCCCAAGGGTGGGCACTTCAGGACATAGGGAGCTGGCCCTGGGTGTTGGTGGTCCCCAGGGCCATTAGTGGCTCCAAGAGGGAGGCCGCATGGCCCCCCTCCTTTATTTTTTTGTAGGGGAGGTGGTGGTCCCCGGAGCCGAAAATGGCCTGGGAGGGGGTCCTCCCAGTTACAATTGGCCATGGCCCAGGAAAGAGGCTGTCCCAGGGGCCGTAAATGTCCTGGAAGCATGGTCCATGCGCCCCCCTCCACTACTTTTTAATTTATTGGCCTCTCCCCGGGGAGGTGGTGGTCCCCTGGGCTGTAAACGGCCGGGGCGGGCCTCCTAATTATTATATTAGCCTGGCCCCATGGAGGTGGCGGTCCTCAAGGCTGATATCGGACATGGGTGGGGGGGCCGCGTGTGCCCCCCTCCTCAAAATTAATATTTAAATTAGCCCCCAGGACCTGCCCACCCGGGGGCCCATTTACAAACAAGTGAGACTGCACTTGTTTTTTATTTTTTAGATGTTGCCGCGAATTTGCAGATCCACCTGCGATTTCATGGCAAAATTGAGGGGAAAAAAAACTTTTTGCCTCAGGCAGGGTCCCTGGAGGACCTCACCCCCGGGCCTGGGGGGGGAGGGTCAAGGTATTCCTACCCTGCCCCCTTCTCTTTTTTGAACTTTTTTTCCCAGGCTCGGCTGAGTCCGAGACCCAAAATGGCTGCCAGCACTTCTTGGTTGAAGTGTTAGCAGCCAATCAGATCTCAGCATGAGATCTCTCAGATCTGCGTCGGGTTTGCGTCCCTAGATATCTATATTTCTTTTTTCTTTAATAACTCCCCAACTACTGAATGGATTTACACCAAATCCCAGAAAGCAATCTTTCGGGTTTTTTGGGGTTTTGTTTTGGGACCCTCTCTTTTTTCTTGGACCCTGCTTGACGAATCCCCCCGAAACTTTCAAGACAGCAGCTGAAGTGAGTTGCAAACTAGTTTTGAAAATTTCGAGGATGTTCGTCAAGCGGCGCCAAAGTTATTAGCAAAACAAAAAATGCCTTTTGTGTGGAAACTAGGTCCTAACTATAACTACCTATGGCACCGCCAGTAGGATATACATACATATATATATATTTATATATATATATATATATATATATATATATATATATATATATATATATATATATATATATATATATATATATATATATATTACCTACTGGCGGTCACCAGTAGGTAATTATAGTTAGGACCTCGTTTCTATTTAAAAAGTGTTTCTTCTTTTGCCAATATCTTTGGTGCCGGTTGACGAATCTGCGTGAAATTTTTAAAATTAATGGTTCACTTGGGGCAGCTCCTGTCTTGAAAGTTTCGGGGTGATTTGTAGAGCAGGGGCCGAGAAAAAAGGGGGGTCCCAAAACGCTTCGTTTTAATGAGCCCCCGGGTGGGCCAGGTCCTGGGGGCATTTGCGAATGTTTATGCAGGGGCCCTGCGGAGGCCCCCAGGGACCACCACCTCCCCGGGCAATAATTATTCAAATGCAGGGGGGCTCGCGGCCCCCCGCAGCCCCGGGGACCTCCACCTCCCCGGGGCTTTATTTCACAAATGTGGGGGGGCACGTGGTCCCCCGCAGCCCCGGGGACCGCCACCTCCCCAGGACTGTGCTAAAGATAAAGTAGTGTGGGGGGCTCGAGCCCCCCCACATGCCCCGGGGACCACCACCCCCCGGGGCACTAATTAAAAGAAGCTGAGGGTCCGTTGCGGACCCCCGGGGACCACCACCTTCCTGGGGCTATGTTTACATTGGGAGGGGGGCTGCGTGGCCCCCCTCCTGGAGCCCTAGATAGCCCTGGGGACCGCGACCCCCCAGGGCCGGCTCCAGCAATGTCCCAGGGTGCCCACCCCCGGGACATTGCAGTTTGCAATGACGCCCTGTCATTGCAAACTCTCCTTTGCTTCGTGGAAGCGAGAGCAGGAAACCTGCTCTCGTTTCCACAAAGCAAAGCAGATTTGCTTTTGGACAAGGGGAGCTGCATGTCAGCAGCTCCCCTTGTCCAAAAGCAATGCCGGCTCCCGCATGAGGCGGGGAGCCGGCTGGGACCGTGGGGGCATTGGGGCTCCCCCCGCGATCCCCAACGTGAGTGCCGGCCCCTGGGGATGGGGTCCCCAGGGCCAATAGTGGCCCAGGGAAGGGGGGCCCCCTTCTGTATTATTAAAAAAAAAACAGAGGCAAAGCCCCGGGGGATGGGCCTCAGGAGAGGGGTCGTGCGGTCCCCCTCCTTTAAAACGAAATAAATAAATAATAAAAAAATTGATGGCCATGCCCCGGGGCCGAAAGTGGCCAAGGGAAGGGAGGCCACGCGGCCCTCCTCCCATAATATTCTTATTTTTTATTTTTTTTAAAAGAGGTAATGCCCCGTGGAATGGGGTCCCCGGGGCGGATACCAAATAATGGAAGTGGGCGTTTTTTTTTTCTTTCTATTTTGGGGTCGCGACCCCAACGCGGCTCTCAGCGTGGCTCTCCCGTGTAACGTTGCGTTGGATCCGCGGATCCACCTCAAATAAATGATTTAGTAGTATATAATTTAGAAGGTAGTGTTGCATTTGTGAAGTTGCTTTATAGAGGTAGTGTGACTGAAGTTAATGATAAGATTAAAATTGATAGAGTTAGTAAAAATATATAAAATTTAAAATTTAAAGTTAAACCTGAAAAGTGTATTGTGTTGTAGTACATTGAATTCATGCTTTTGCAGATTCGCGACTGGTGCACGAATACACAAAAAATTAAAAAATGAGTATGTATGTGTAAAAAAATAAATAGATTCACTATTGTGTTATAGGGTGGCTCTAAAAAGAGCCCTTGTTTTCATTATGAGTTTTTTGTAGCTACATGGAAGTGCGGATGCACAGATTTAGGTTGTTGAGAAAGACTCTGTTTCCTTGATCTGTGAAGTGTACTCCATCACTTCTATAGATGTCATCCATATCAAAACGTAGATTGTTGTTATAGATGGAGCCCATCCTATGGTCTCTGAGGTAAGCAGAAACAGCTTTATTGACATTCTTTCTAGCTTTCTCAATCTGTGGACAGAATTGATTTGACCACTTTCATTTCTGTCATTGGCATATATTAGAGTATACAAAGACAGTTTGAGGCAAAAGCAATATCAGTTGTGCAAAGGTGTACTTCATTAGCATTTCCAGACCTACCCCAGTCAATGTGCCTAGGTCATTGCCACCACAGTGCACAATCATGAGGTCAGGGGATTGGAGATGCAAAAAGGTTTTAACCAAAGGCATCAATTGGTGCCACTTTAATCCTCTCTGTGCAATCCATTTAATATCCACATTTTGCAAAGCTAGGTCTTTGTCAATACCTCTGCGTTCAGCATACCTTTTGCACCAGAAAACATAGCTGTGCCCAACAATCCATACTGTAAGCATCTTGAAGGGATGTCTGGAAGTAATGAAAAGATGTCTGTAGCTGAGGTAGTCAGTTTGTAGAATGAGAGGTATCTAAAATGGTGGACAAGATGCTGTTTTTAAAAAGCAGATAATTGATTGGCTGTTTATGAACATTGTACACTCAAAAATAGGGTGCATGTTACTTTCTTTAAAAAGCATGTTTCTTATTGGTTATTAAAAAATGTTTGAAAGGTACAGTAGATAGGATAAGGTAATATTTTACAAAAGTCAACCACACCTGCTGTTTGCACTTGTAACCTTGTGTGCTGAACTTGAAAATATGGTGAACTTGTGACCTGCCTGTTCAGTTGAATGTTGCAGAAACTGTTAATATGGAAACTGGGATTAAGCAGAATGGGGAAAGAGTTGAATCTTAATTGTGGTTTTAAAATATGGAATTGTAATTTATATATAGGTGATATGTTATTAAAGTAAGATTTCCCAAATCAGTACTATGTTTAGAAGTGGTGTGTTCTTAAAAAATAATGCTAGTATTATTAGTAATACGTTTTTGAACTCCCGTATGGTACACGGTGGAGTCGTGACTACAGAAAATTCCAGAACAAGTTTGGGCACTTTTAGAAGTCAGTTGGTAAGGGTTAATATGTCTAACCAATAGAAATGTGTTTTACAATTTGAAATAATGTAGGAAGCAATGTGATTTGTTACTTACATTTATTTGTGTGGAGAAAGAGAGGGAAAGTTTGCCATTACTGGTTTTACCTTGTTGAGAGTGGTGCATTACATTGATTGTGTGCATAAGAAAATCTTTTATGAGTTTCTGATATTTCATTTTCTACAAAACTATTTGGAAGGTGAGTTATAAATTTGTGAGGTGTATTATGTATTAACTTTATTTTCAAACTTTAAAAATTATTCAAGAACTGTGATGTTTGAAATATATTATTAAATGTAGAGATGTGTATTGTAGTTTGTTTTATTGTACTTAAATGTTGTTTGAAATAGCTTGTGTATAGTAATATGTGTATATTGGAAGATGGATTAGCGATTATGGTAGTTTGTATTAGTGTGTGAAAATGTACAATTGAAGTATACCGCATAATTTTAGGTGTCGCTTTCAAATTGGATGTGCACTTTTTAAGGTGTGCATGGACTTGTGACTGAAGTATGTCTCTACTTGTATATGTATTCTCATATGTCTTATACATTTGAAGATGCATGATGTATAACAAAGAGGTGTTGTTGCTTTGTATGTGGCTAGGCTCAAGACTGAGTAGTAGTAGAATGGTGAAGTTGTAGCACAAAAGTGTGGTTTAAAACATGTTGACATAAAATATTAGTGATTAGGCTACTTTTTATAAGTCTCTAGAGAGGTACAGTTGAAATATGCCACATAAGTTTTGGTGTTTGCTTGAAATGGGAAGTGTGTTCTGTGAATGTTTCAGGTGTGCATAGTGTTGTGATTGAAGAAAGTCTCTACTCAGAGATATATTCTGATATGTGTTATGTATCTGAAGATGCTAGATGTATAAAACACATGTATGCATCTATTTATATATTTCTTTTATATATGATGCTGCTAGCAAAAGGTACAGACATATGCATGCATGCTTTCAGGAATATGGTGAGACTTACAGTTGAGACATGTGAAGGGTTTCTGCTTTATATTTGGCTAGGTGTAACACTCTAAGTAGTTGTAGAATGGTAAAGCTGCAGCACAAAAGTGAGGTTTAAGACATGTTTGCAGAGAGATTAGTTATTAGGCTAATTTGTGTGAGTCTGTGGAAAGCTACATTTCAAATATACCGCATAATTTTCAGTGTCTGTTTGAAATTTGAAGTGTAGTCTGTGTAGTTTTAAGATGTGGATGGTGTTGTGAGTGAGGTATGTCTCTACTTGCACATGTATTATGATATGTGTTATGCGTCTGAAGATGCTAGATTTATAAAATACAGGTATACATCTATTTGTATGTTTCTTTTATATATGATGGCACTAGGAAAAGACACAGACACATGCATGTATGCTTTTAGAAATATGGGGAGACTTACAACAGAGATATGTGAAGGGTTTGTGCTTTGCTCTTTGCTTTAACGTCTCCATGGTGTTCTGACTGAAGTATATCTCTGTTTACACATGTATTCTAATATGTTTTATCCATCTGAAGATCCTAGACATGTAAAACACAGGTATACATCCATTTCTATGCTTCTTTTATATATGGTGTCACTAGCAAAAGGTACAGACACATGCATGCATGCTTTTAGAAATATGGGGAGACTTATAGCAGAGATATGTGAAGGGTTTGTGCTTTGCTCTTAGCTATGCTCAATACCTGATTAGTAGTAGAATAGTGAAGCAACAGCAGTAGAAATTTGATGTTTACGATATGTTGGGTGAGGAAGTAGTGATTATGGTACTTTATAAGAGTCTGTGTAAAACTTCACTTGAAGTATGCCGCATAAATCTAGGTGTGTGTTTGAAATGTTAAGTGTAGTATGTCAAGTTTTAAGGCCTTTATGGTCTTGTGAGTGAGGTATGTCTCTACTTGCACATGTATTCTGATCTGTGTTATGATTTTGGCAATAGGTACAGATACAAACATGCATGGTTTTAGGAATATGGTGAGACTTATGGCAGAGATATGTGATAGGTTGCTGCTTTATATTTGGCTAGGCCCAACCTTCTGAGTATTCGTAGAATGGTGAAGCTGCAGCACAGAAGTGAGTTTTAAGATATGTTGGCAGAGGGATGAGTGATTAGGCTACTTTCAATGAGTCTGGGGAAATGTACACTTGAAGTACACCGCAGAAATGTACGTCTCTCTTTGAAATGTAAAGTGCAGTCTGTTAAGTTTTAAGTTTAAGGTCTGCATGGTCTTGTGATTGCTGTATGTCTGTACTTGCACATGTATTCTCATGTCTGCTATGCATCTGAAGATGCTAGACGTATAAAATACAGGTATACATCTATTTGTATATTTCTTTTAGATATGATGATGATTTGAAAAGGTAGAGACATATGCATGCATGCGTTCAAGAATATGGTGAGACTTACAGTTGAGTCATGTAATAGACTGCTGCTTTATATTTGGCTAGGCACAACACCGTAAGTAGTTGCAGAATGGTGAAGCTGCAGCACAAAAGTGAGTTTTAAGACATGTTAGGAAACGGATTAGTAATTAGGCTAAATTGTATGAGTGTGTGGGAAGGTACACTTAAAGTACACCGCATAAATGTAGTTGTCTGTTTAAAATATGAAGTGCAGTCTCTCAAGTTTTAAGGTCTCCATGGTGTTCTAACTGAAGTATACCTCTGTTTACGCATGTATTCTGATATGTGTTATCCATCTGAAGATGCTAGATGTGTAAAACACAGTTATACATCTATTTCTATACTTCTTTTATATATGGTGTCACTAGAAAAGGTACAGATACATACATGCATGCTTTTAGAAATATGGGGAGACTTACAGCAGAGACATGTGAAAGGTTGCTGCTTTGCTCTTAGCTATGCTCAATACCTGAGTAGTAGTAGAATAGTGAAACAGCAGCAGTAGAAAAGTGATGTTTAAGATAAGTTGTGTGAGAAATTAGTGATTATGGTACTTTGTAAGAGTCTGTGGAAAAGTTCACTTGAAGTATGCCACATAAATCTAGGTGTGTGTTTGAAATGTGAAGTGCAGTCTGTAAAGTTTTAAAGCCTTTATAGTCTTGTGACTGAGGTATGTCTCTACTTGCATATGCATTTTGATACGTGTCATGCATGTGAAGTTGATAGACATATAAAACACAGGTATACATCTATTTGTATATTACTTTTATATATGAATTTGCTAGCAAAAGGTACAGACATATGTAACCATGTATACATATGTCTGTACCTTTTTCTAACAACATCATATATAAAAGTAATATTCAACCAAATATAAAGCAGCAATCCTTCACATGTCTCAGCTCTAAGTCTCACCATCTTTCGGAAAGCATGCATGCATATGTCTCTACCTTTTGTTAGTAGCATCATATATCAAAGAAATATACAAATAGATGTATATCTGTGTTTAATATGTCTAGCATCTTCAGATACATAAGACATATAACAATACATGTGCAAGTACATACATACCTCAATCAGAAGATCATGAAGACTTTAAAACTTGAGTGACTGCACTTCATATTTCAAAGAGACACCTAGATTTATTCAGCACACTTCGAGTGAACTTTTCCAGAGACTCTTTCAAAGTACCATAATTACTAATTCCCCACCCAACATATCTTAAACATTACTTTTCTGGTGCTGCTGCTTTACCACTCTACTACTAGTTAGGTATTGAGCATTGCCAAAAACAAAGCAGCAACCCTTCAAATGTCTCTGCTGTAAGTCTCACCATCTTCCTCAAACCATGCATGCATGTGTCTGTACCTTTTGCTTGTGCACCATGTATAAAAGAAGCATACAAATAGATGTATACTTGTGTTTTACACATGTAGCATCTTCAGATGGATAACACATATCAGAATACATGAGTAAGTAGAGACATATCCACATAGACACCTACATTTATGCAGCGTACAAACCTATGCATGCATGCTTTCAGGAAGATGGTGAGACTTACAGCATAGACATGTGATGGGTTGCTGCTTCATATTTGTCTGTGGAAAGATATGCTTGAAATACACCACATGATTTTAGGTCTCTACTTGAAATGAGAAGTGCTGCTTCTTAGGTTTTAAGGTCTGCATGGTCTTGTGACTGAGGTATGTCTGTACTTGCAGATGTATTTTCATATGTGTTATGCATCTGAAGATGCTAGATGTATAAAATACAGTTATATATCTATTTGTATATTTCTTTTATATATGATAGCACTAGGGAAAGGTACACACAGATGCATCCATGCTTTTAAAAATATGGGGCGACTTACAACAGAGATATGTGAAGGGTTGCTGCTTTGTATTTTGTTAGGCTCTACATCTGAGTAGTAGTAGAATGGTGAAGCAGCAGGAGCAGAAAAGTGATGTTTAAAATATGTTGGGTGAGGAATTAGTGATTATGGTGCTTTATAAGAGTCTGTGTAAAACTTCACTTGAAGTATGCCACATAAATCTAGGTGTCTGTTTAAAATGTTAAGTGTAGTCTGTCAAGTTTTAAGGTCTGCATGGTCCTGTGATTGATGTATGTCTCTACTTGCATATGTATTCTCATATGTGTTATGCATCTGAAGATGCTAGACGTATAAAAGAGAGATATATCTCTATTTGTATGTTTCTATTATATATGATAGTAGTAGTAAAAGTTACAGACACATGCATACATGCTTTCAGGAATATGGTGAGATTTATAACAGACTCATGTGAAGGTTTGATGCTTTATATTTGGGTAGCCCCAACACCCTGAGTAGTTAGAGAATGGTGAAGCTGTAGTACAAAAGTGTACACCATGTCGTAAACCTCACTTTTGTGCTGCAATTTTACTATTCTGCGACTACTCAGGATGTTGGGCCTCGTTAAATATAAAGCAGCAGCCCATCACATGTCTCAGCTGTAAGTCTCCAATCACCCAGGCACTACACATGCACTCATCCATGCACTGAGGCACTATCTATGTAGTACTTCAATCAGCCAGGCACTACCTCTGCACTCATTCAATCACTCAGGCACTACCCATGCACTCCTTCAATAACCTAGGCACTACCCCTGTACTCATGCAATCCCCCAGGCACTATGTATGCACTCCTCCAATCACCCAGGCGCTACCCGTGCACTCCTCCAATCACCCAGGCACTACCCATGCACTCCTCGAATTACCCAGGCAGTACCCATGCACTGATGCAATCACTCAGGCACTACCCATGCAGTCATACATGCACTCAGCCACTTCCCCTGCACTCATGCAATCTCCCAAGCACTACCCATGCAGTCCTCCAATCATTCATGCACTACCCCTGCATTCATGCAATCACCCAGGTACTACCCATGCACTCCTCCACGCACCCAGGCACTACCCTTACACTCTTACAATCAGCCAGGCACTACCCTTGCACTCTTACAATCACCCAGGCAGTACTGTTGCACTCATCCATTCACCTAGGCATTACTCATGCACTCATCAATGCATTCAGGCACTATTCATGCAGTTATCCATGCACTCAAGCTCTACCTCTGCACTCATGCAATCAGCCAATCACTATCTATTCTCTTGTCCAATTACCCAGACACTACCCTTGCACTCATACAATCACCCGGCACTACCCATGGAGTCATGCAATCACTCAGACACACCCATCACATGTCTCAGCTGTAAGGCTCACTATATTCCTGAAACCATGTATACATATGTCTGTGCCTTTTTCTAGCAACATCATATATAAAAGTAATATACAAATAGATGTATACCTGTGTTTTAAATGTCTATCAACTTGAAATGCATGACACATATCTAAATGTATGTGCAAGTAGAGACATACCTCAATCACAAGACTATAAAGGCTTTAAAACTTGACAGACTGCACTTCATATTTCAAACACACACCTAGATTTATGTGGCATACTTTAAGTGAACTTTTCCACAGAGTCTTACAAAGTATCGTGATCACTAATTACTCACCCAACTTATCTTAAACATCACTTTTCTGCTGCTGCTGCTTCGCTATTCTACTACTAATCAGGTATTGAGCATATCTAAGAGCAAATCAGCAACCTTTCACATGTCTCTGCTGTAAGTCTCCCCATATTTCTAAAAGCATGCATGCATGTGTCTGTACCTTTTGCTAGTGACACCATATATAAAAGAAGCATAGAAATGGATGTATACCTGTGTTTTACATGTCTAGGATCTTTAGATGGATAAAACATATTAGAATATATGTATAAACAGAGATATACTTCAGTCAGAACACCATGGAGACGTTAAAACTTGAGAGACTGCACTTCATATTTCAAACAGACAACTATGTTTATGCGGTATACTTTAAGTGTACCTTTCCACACACTCATACAAACTAGTCTAATCACTAATCCGTTTCCTAACATGTGTTAAACCTCACTTTTGTGCTGGAGCTTCACCATTCTGTGAGTACTTATGGTGTTGGGCCTAGCCATATATAAAGCAGCAATGTATCACATGTCTCAGCTGTAAGTCTCACCAGATTCCTGAAAGCATGCATGCATATGTCTGTACCTTTTGCTAGCAGCATCATATATAAAATAAATATTCAAATAGATGTATACTTGTGTTTTATATGTCTAGCATCTTCAGATGCATAATACGGGTCAGAATACATGTGCAAGTAGAGACATACCTCAGTCACAACACCATGCAGATCTTAAAACTTGACAGACTGCACTTCACATTTGAAGCAGATAATGAAAATTATGCAGTATATTTGAAGTGTAGCTTTCCACAGACTCATACAAAGTAGCGTAATAACTAATCCATCTCCTAACATACCTTAAACATTACTTTTGTGCTGCTCCTTCACCATTCCAGTAATGCTCAGGGTGTTGGGCCTAGCCAAACATAAAGCAGCAACCCATCACATGTCTCAGCTGTAAGTCTCACCATATTCCTAAAACCATACATGCATATGTCTCTACCTTTTCTTAGCAGCATCGTATATATAAAAGAAATTTATACATAGATTTATACTTGTGTTTTTTAAGTCTAGCATCTTGAGATACATAACACATATCGGAATACATGGGCAAATTGAGACATACCTCAGTCACAATACCATAAAGGCCTTAAAACGTAACAGACTGCACTTTACAATTCAAACAGACACTGAAAATTATACAGTATATTTAAAGTGTACCTTAAAATAGACTCGTACAAAGTAGCCTAATCACTAATCCCTCTCCTAACATGTCCTAAACCTCACTTTTGTGCTGCAGCTCACCATTCTGTGACTACTTACAGTGTTAGGCCTAGCCAAATATAAAGCAGCAACCCATCACATGTCTCAGCTCTAAGTCTCACCATATTCCTAAAAGCATGCATGCATATGTCTGTACCTTTTGCTTGCAGCATCGTATATAAAAGAAATATATAAATAGATGTATACCTGTGTTTTATACATCTGGCATCTTCAGATGCATAACACATAACGGAATACATGTGCAAATGGAGACATACCTCAGTCACAATACCATAAAGGCCTTAAAACTTGACAGACTGCACTTTACATTTCAAACAGATACTGAAAATTATACAGTATATTTAAAGTGTACCTTTCCACAGGCTCGTACAAAGTAGCCTAAACACTAATCTGTCTCCTAACGTCTTACACCTCACTTTTCTACTGCACCTCACCATTATAGGACTACTTAGAGTGTTGGGCCTAGCAAAATATAAAGCAGCAATTCATCACATGTCACAGCTGTAAGTTTCACCATATTCCTGAAAGCATGCATGCATATGTCTGTAGCTTTTGCTAGCAGCGTCATATATAAAAGTAATATACAAATAGATATATACCTGTCTTTTAAACGACTAGCATCTACAGATGCATAACACATACCAGAATACATCTGCAAGTAGAAACATACCTCAGTCACAAGACCAGGAAGGCCTTAAAACGTGACAGTCTGCACTTCACATTTCAAGCACACACTGAAAATTATGCGGTATATTTGAAGTGTAGCTTTCCACAGACTCATACAAAATAGCGTAATAACTAATCCATCTCCTAACATGCCTTAAACGTCACTTTTGTGCTGCTGCTTCCCCATTCTAGTAATGCTGAGGGTGTTGGGCCTAGCGAAATATAAAGCAGCAATCCTTCACATGTGTCTGCTGTAAGTCTCAGTATTTTCCTGAAAGCATGAATTGTGAGATTTACAACAGACTTATCTGAAGGTTTGCTACTTTATATTTGGGTAGGCCCAACACTTTGAGTATATGCAAAATGGTGAAGCTGCAGCACAAAAGTAAGGTTAAAGACATGTTGACAGATGGTTTAGTGATTAGGGTACTTTGTATGAGTCTTTGAAAGAATACAGGTATAGAAGTATTTGTGTATTTGTTTTATATATAGTGTCACTAGGAAAAGGTACACATACATGTATGGATGTTTCAGGAATATGGTGAGACTTACAATAGAGATATGTGAAGGGTTGCTGCTTTATATTTGGCTAAGCTCAACACTTTATGTGTTATTTTGAATTGGGTACAGCAGTCTGTGAAGTTTAAGGGACTTTATGGTGTTGTGAATGGCATATGTGTCTATTTATACATATATTGTCTGATGTATTATACATGTGAACCTGATTGTTTTGGGTAGTAGTAGAGAAATCCTTTAGTTGTGCTGTCTCATTCTGTTGTAGAGGTTGTGATGTCTTCTAAATGAAGGAATTGTGCAGTGTCTAACATAGCTTTGCAATTGAATTGAAAGTGTTTCTTTATTTATAGATGAGAATATTTGTATATAATTAATTTAATAATATAAAATAATTTTTAGAAAGTTTTTAAACTTTTCTTTTTTTCAGATATTATCCATTATTAGTAAGAAAGATTCAGTATGACACGAAAACTTCAAAAGAAAAGACAAGAAAAAAACAGTACTATTTAAAGGAGAGAGAAAAGCAGAAATTAGATGAAGTTCAAAATGTGACATTGAAGAAAAAGACTTCTAGTAAGAAAACTAAAGAATTTGTTAAAAGACTTTTAAAGAACGTAATGAATTTTCAAAATGTGGAAAAGAGAAAGAAAAGTTGCACAGCCAATCAGAAGGATACGAAAAAAGGACATATTAATAGAAAATCAAGTTATGGGAAAACAATCCATGTTGAAAGAAGGATGAAAGAATATAAAGACATTAGGAAGAGAATGTATAAAAGTAGAGTACTACAAAATATATTGAAAGATTGTAAAAAATATAAAAGAAGATCAGCAGCTTACAAGAAAAAACAACAGATTGAATACGTAGTAGAAAAAGCTTTTGAATTGAAAAGAAAATTATTTATATTGGTATTGAAGAGAATGAAAACATTGAATAAAACAATGCACTTTATGAAGGAGAAAAGCAAAAGAAAAAGACTGGTTAATAGAAGTAACTTTTGCAAAATGTTTTCGGGTGAATGGAACCACACTTCTCATACTGAGCTTTTTTTTAATGAAGAAAGCTATTTTCAACAAAAAACATTAGTTCATGCAGTTGATACCAGTAGTCGTTGTTATGAGATAAAAGATGGTTCTCCAATTGAAAAAGAAAAGATGGTTCCTAGAAATGTGGAAGAAGTAATAGCTGAAGAAGTTCAAGGGAGACGTACACAAGCTCCAGTGTATAAGTGGTATTCTAGTAGTATTTGTAGTATACGACAGGAATCTATTGATATATTACGAATTTTCTTACGAGATTATGCAAAAAAAAGTTTTAAACAGAAGATTAAGATGTTGCAAGGACTAGATCCTTGTAAAGTGAGAAAATATACTATGTTGCAAGGTCATTCTCTGGCTTGTCTTTCTAGAAAAGTGTGTCAAAGTACTTTTCATCATTTAAGAATGTTAGCAGTACATCATTCAGAAATGCGGAAGTTAGTAAGAAGATTGTACTACTTAAAAAGTCCTGCATTATCTTTAAGTGAAATAAACACAGCTCTTTTGCATGGTTCAGTATCGGATGTAAAAAAAGTTTCTGATGATATACAGTTTCGTTTCTTTGGTTCACAAGAGGAGTGTAGAGAAAGTGAGAGCTTGATAAGTGTAGGTGTTAAAGAACAGGTGGAAGATATTACTACTGAGAAGTTTGCAGAAGAAATTACAAAGTTTAAGGTACTTTCATGTGAAAAACCAAACACTGTTTGTATTTGTTGTCGACGTACTCACTATAGAAATCAAACTAGGAATGTTGATCTATATTTAAAAAGTGAAAAGGAAAACAATGATAAGTGGGAGCAATTTGGTGCCAATTTGTTGGTGGAAGGTCATTTTGAGTTGGGTACTGATCAACGTATTTGTAAATAATGTTACAATAAATTCGATGAGAACAAAATGCCAGCTAGAGCAGTACATAACAACTTCGAGTTAGTAGCTATTCCTCCGGAACTGGCAGATTTAAATACATATGAGTCCATTCTTATTCAATCTGTGCACCCGTTTCAGGCTATAGTTTGTATGGTGCCTAAAACAGGTAAGCTGCCTCCAACAGATTTACAAAGAGGTCTGAAAGGGAGAGTTGTGTATTTACCTTTAGATTTTAAGAAAAATATTGAAACTGTTCGTATAGAGAGAGAGGAAAGTGAACCTGTAGTTATTCTAGTTAATGGTGTACCAACAAAGAGTCGTAAAATATGGCAAGAGTTAGTACATGTCATCAAACTTCAAAAGGCTACATTATATCTTGTACAAAACAATATTTATTATAAAACTGTAAATGTGGAGGAACAGGAAATATGTTTAGAAGATGAAATAGAAATTTCAACAGGCCAAATAGAAAAAGTGGACAAGTCCAGGAGTGAAGAAATTTATGAACATTACAGTATACATCCTCTACATTCAAAAGAAGTGATAGGAAACACTATTGAATTATTTCAAATGAAGAAAGCGAAAGGAACTCCCATGAGTGTTTGGGAAAAAAGTTTAGAAGCTCATTGTTTTTCACAGCTCTTCTCCACTGGCAAAAGGTGGACGATATGAAGAACGACCAGTACAGATTTCAGCTTCAGAATACCGTTCGACAAGATTGTACTCAGAAGATCCAAGAATTCTACAGTGTATTCCATATATATTTCATCTTCTGTCTGAAAGTGATTTGTCTGGACTTTCATATGCAGTGAACCACATATTAAGAACAGGAGTTCATCTTACACATGTTTCTGCAAAGGAATTGTTGGACAAAGTTCAACAAAGAGACGATCATTTAGAATCTCAGTTAATTAATTTCATGGCGTGTCAACGTGGTACTAATGAGTATTGGTATAGTCGTCACAGAGAACTTAAATGTATGTTAAGAAACTTAGGTACCCCTATGTGGTTTGTTACGCTTAGGTGTGCTGAATATGCGCGGGACGATTTACTTGAATTTCTACGACAAGCAAATTCAAATGTAAAAAACATTGAATTGAAGACAGCTGGAGAACTGTGTTCCTTGGATCCTCTAAATGTGTACAGATATTTTAATCATAGGTTTCAAGCTATGATGTCTTTTATCTGCAATAAAAATAATCCACCTCTTGGAGAAGTTACTGATTTTTTGGGGAGAAAGGAGTATCAAGCCAGAGGTGCTACTTATATGCACATGCTATTATGGATCAAGAATGCACCTAAATTTGGAACAGATTCTGATGAAACTGTTTTGTCTTTCATTGAAGAGTATGTTACCTGTGCCATTCCAAAAAAGGAGGAGAAAACAGCTTGAGATAAAAGGTTTTACGGTTTTAAAGTCATCGGTGTGGAAAATATTGTCGACAAAAATACAAGTCAAAGGGAAAAAGTTTATACAAAATGTCGTTTTGGATTCCCACGTCCAATAATTTCAAAAGGAAGAGGGAATAGTTTTATGTCAGCAGTAAGGCATACCATAACTCGAAAATTTCAGAAGAATACATACAACATAAAAAGAACTGAAGATTCAAAGTATATTAATGACTACAATCCAGTGATTTTGACAATGTGAAATGCAAACATGGATATCCAGTATGTTGCAGATAATTCAATTGCTGTTGCTCGCTATGTTACGTCATATATAACCAAATCTGAAAATACAGAGTTGAAAGAAATGTGGGAAGAAATTTCACAAGAGAAGAGTCTTAATACCAAATTGTACAGCTTTAGTTTGAAAATGCTTTCCCATCGAGAGATTGGATCCTATGAATGTTCGGATCGGTTGAGCTCTGCCAGTTTATATTCAAAGTCAAGAGGTATCATTTGGGTAAGTCTAGGTCTTGTTGCAACACGAAATAGAGAATTGAAATATCTACAAGAAATTGAATACTTAGCATTGAATGAACCAGAAAGTACAGATATTGTTAAAACTAATATGTTGGATACGTACTATCCCAAAAGGAGTCCACATCTGGAAAACCTATGTCTCTATGAAGTACTGCAACATTACAGCTTTAAGAGAAATGTTACAGAAAATATAAATGAAGAAAAATATGCAGTAATTGGATGTGATGGATGTTTGGTAAAACATGCCAAAGGAAATCTTATTAACCACAGAAAACTCAGTTGCAAAATTCCAGATAAAAGGGAACTTTTCTATTTAGCACTTCTGCAACTCTTCAAGCCTTGGTGTAGTGAAATGGAATTACTTGGAGATTTTGACTGCTATGAATATTCTTTTAATGCATATAAAGATAACATTCAATGCACAATTTTTCCTACTTATCTACAAATGTTAAATGAAGAGATTGAACAAGAAATTACTATTGCAGCTGAAATAGATAGAGACAGTTCTCAAGATAGTCAAAGTTCTGCTCCACTAAGTCAAGATCCACTAGGACAACCAATTATTGAAAATGAAGCAGCAATAGCCATGAATGAAGTAGAAACGGCAATGCAACAAGCACAACAGGATATTATTGAGTTGGGAAACTTGGAAGAAGAACTAAATATTGAACAAAAAGAAATATATCAGCAAGTGACACAACTGATACAGCATGCTTTGCTGCATGAAAAAAAAGAATGCCAATGCACATCATTTAAACCTATTTGAATGTACATCAGTGGTCAAGCTGGAACAGGAAAAGGTTTCTTAATTAAAGTTTTAACCAGTTATCTACACAAAACTACCGAATCCCATTTATCTTGTGTTGTAACAGCTCCAACTGGATTAGCAGCACACAACATTAAAGTATTACTTTACATCGATTACTCATGCTACCAGTTGAACATGAAAATAAATTGGAATATCACAAGCTATCTGGAGAAGCTTGTTATGAAGTTTCAAGAGTACTGAAGAAAATGAAACTTCTTATCATTGATGAGGTGAGCATGGTCTCAAACCTAATGCTTGCCTTTGTACACTTAAGAATGCAACAGATTTTAAAAACAGATTATGATGTTCTGTTTGGAGGAAAACATGTAATTGTATTCGGCGATCTACTACAACTTACTCCTGTGAAAGGGCAACCAGTTTTTAAAACACTTGTCCATGAAGACACTAGGAAATCTTTGGGAAGTATTGGAAATGTGAACATTTGGTCTCATTTTGAATATAAAGAACTTATTAAGAATATGCGACAAGCAAGTGATGAACATTATGGAAACATTCTTCAAGATATAAGAATTGGTGTTTTGACAAAACATGGTAAGGAAGCTTTACAAAGTTGGCTACTAATGAACTTGTTTGCAAATGAAAACATAGCACCTGAAATAATGTACAAAAAAATTGGAGAAAAGAAGTCTATAGTTTGCCTAATGCCTACACTGCAAGAGTGTTCTACATTTAATCAAGAACTTTTGAAATTGGAAAAACAACCAATAGTGAAAATTGAAGCTATTGATAAAATGGAACACAAAGGAGTTACTATTCTTCTCTCAGAGAAATTACAGTCAAAATTGGATTCTTTGTAAAAGTCTGTGTCTAAGACTGCAGGTTTAGAAAAGACTTTATATGTATGTGTAAACTGTCAGGTAATTTTACGGCGTAATTTGAATGTAGAAGGTTTAATAAATGGAGCAATGGGAAAAGTTGTTGATTTTGTAAATTTTCAGAACAGAGATGGAATTGAATTTTTGAAGATTAAATTTGATCAGATTGAAGAGGTAAAACAGATTGGACGTTGTGCTGTTCGATTTTTGCTTGTAAAAGACTTGTATGTTCGTAGAAAACAGTTTCCTCTTTCTTTAGCATATGCAGTAACCATTCATAAATCTCAAGGTTTAAGTGTAGACAGTGCTTTGGTAAATATTGGAAGTACAGTGTTTAAAGAGGTCATGGCATACGTTGCATTGTCTCAAGTAAGAACATTATCTGGTTTGTATTTGATTGATTTTGATGAGAAAAAGATTAATGCTGATGCAAATTGTGTAAGAGAGTACAATGGGTTAAGAAGTCTTTATGCTCCTAACTTAGGTGAATATCCTGTATATGAGAAACGTGTAGTGTGTCCAAAACGGAAATATGACAAACATTCTACTGAGATTCAAAAAAGAAAACAATTCAAGAGAATCATGAAGGTGCAAAGAAAATGAAAATGGACACTGTTGATGATATTGTAGGATACCAGTTAGAAAATAGTTCAGGTATCAACCGCTATGCTAATTTAATTGTGAATGTTGTGTTTTATCTAGAAGATCTTCATCATGAAATTATGGAAAATCGAGAAAAAATATTCTGTTCTTTACTACATTATATTCTTCAAAGGTTGGTAACTGATAGAAGTAAAATCCATACTGCTTCTGGCATTCGGCATCTTTTGGATATATGTACTGGTTCATTGAAATTTACACTGAATATACAACAAGATGCACAAGAATTTCTTATGTTTATGCTTGGAGTATTGGAAGATGAAGGAATATGTCATGTTATCGTGTCTTGTAGAGCGCAACGGCTGCCCCAGCGAAGGGGCGTCCCGGCGCTAATGCAGGAAAGACTGACGGAACATACGAAACGGCAAGCACTAGGATGCAGAGAAAAGATAAGTCTTAATGGCCTTTCTGAATGCTAAGTAATTAACAAGGCCACGAATCTGCCCAGGGAGTGAGTTCCAGAGAGTGGCGGCTCTGAAACGAAAAGAGCGGCCACCAGCCCTAACTCTGCGTGTCCGAGGAACCACCACCAAATGCTGAGCCTGTGAGCGGAGGAGTCGAGTAGGGGCATATGGCAGCAAAAGATCAGCCAGAATAGGGGGCGTGGCCAATTTTAAAATCTTGAAAGAGATACATAGGGTTTTGAATTCAATGCGTCTGGCCACGGGTAACCAGTGTAGACGTCGAATGGCGTTTGACACAGAGCAAGATTTACGCAGACCTAGGAGTGTTCTTGCTGCTGCATTCTGTGCCCTTTGCAGCCTCGAGACCTCCGCTTTATTGGACCCTAGATAGAGCGAACAGGCATAATCAAGTCTCGACATAACCGTCGTTTGAATAATGACCTGACGTGTAGATGCGTCAAAAAAACCCAGCAAGGGTCTGAGCCCTCGTAAGAGACCGAAACAGGTCCCTGCCGTCTTTCTTGTTTGGACTCGATAGTTTAAAGAAGAGTCCAGCCAAACCCCTAAGTTTTTTACTGCCTGCTTTGGAGAAGGGGGGGTACCTAGGCTGGCTGGCCACCAGCGCTCACTCCACCGACCATGGTCCTTTCCTACTAGCAGTACCTCTGACTTGTTGGAATTCAGTTGGAGGCAGTTGCTGTTCATCCACTCGGCCACTGCCGCAAGATCGCCCTGAAACTTAAGGGCGTCTTGCTCGGTGTTATTAGAGAGTGCCACCACCAGCTGAGTATCGTCAGCGTACGAGACCATGGTCAGTCCCCTGCTGCTGGCTACTGCCGCTAAAGGTTGAACATAGATATTAAATAGCAGGGGACTGAGGGAGGAGCCCTGTGGCACCCCTTGCTTCACTGGATATTCACCAGAGGCAAACGGGGGGCAGTTACCGTAAATGACCTCTCATGGAGAAATGAAGCAAGCCACTCCAGAGCCAGGCCCGTAATTCCAACCTCCGCGAGGCGTCTTAGCAGTATATCATGAGACACAGTATCAAACGTGGCGCTTAGATCTAACAAGATCAGCGCCGACGTTTGGCCCTCATCCATTGCTGACCAGAGGTGTTCTGTAACAGCTAGGAGAGCTGACTCCGTACTGTGACCCGACCTGAAACCATTTTGGGAGGGATCCAGTATGTTATTCGCGGCCAGAAAATCCGACAGAAGCGAGTTCACATAGGCCTCTGTGATCTTTGCTGCCCAGGGAAGCAAGGAAATAGGGTGGTAGTTTTCTGGTTTAGATGGATCAAGCGCAGGTTTCTTAAGTAACGGAATTACTTTAGCCTGTTTCCAGGCCCTAGGCACAGTGAAAATTTATTTGGACTAAGTTACAGATGGGATCATAAATGTGAAGAGTGTTCATTTTCTTCTACCACTGAAATAGACACTGAACGATTCATATACTTGACGATACCAGATTGCAAATCAGTGTCTTTTAACAAATTAGTAAAAACAGCTAATCAAGGTATGAAATGTTCTCATTGTAAATCAGAAATGTTGTCAACATTATATATAGAAAGATTTGGAAAATATATCATTTTAATGCTACAACGTTGTAGAGCAAATGGAAGAAAATTGGAAACCAAAATTAAAACTTTTGTGGTAAGTCAAGAATCAATTTCAGGAAGAACTTTTAAAGCAGTGGCTATTATTTTCCATGATGGACCTACTACAAAATCTGGACACTATACTGTGTATTTAAAGTGCAATAAAGGATGGACACATTGCAATGATGCCCATTTGGAATTCAAATGTAGATTGCCTTACGAATTACCAAATTCATATCTGATATTTTTGATGCCAAAGTTTTGAAAACATCATTCGGCCTATTGGGAAGATGTGAACACTAATTAATGAGTTTATTTTGGATATTTTCAATGCAAAAGTTTCGTAAACATTATTCGGCCTATTGGGAAGATGTGAACAATTAGTGTATGGATTATTGTTTGTGCTAATTCATATTGCATTTGGAAAATTGTGTTTAGAAACAAGTAGTTTATATATTTGTTCTTTATATTATACGAGATGTAAATGAGAGTGTACATTTTACAAAATGTAGTTGAGAGAAATAAAAGACTTAATGTAATTGAAGAATGTAATTAAGAAACTGTAGATAGGTAAACACATAGTTACACATGTTCTAAATAATGCTCAACGCTGATTTTTTTTTTTTTTACAATCTCGTTGATTGTTTTTTTACCCGCTGTTGTATGATGAAATCACTGTGTATGGGGAAATTCAGTAGAATCTGAGAACAGCAAAAAAGGGAAACTGAAAATGTTATGTAATTCTAAAATTATGTTGTGTTCTTAAAAGTATAATATTATATTCGATAACAGTTTTTCTTTTTCTTTTTTACAGAAGGTAATGGTGAAGTTTGAAAAGAGTTTAAATTCAGTTTACAACAAAACTACTGTAAAATAGTTCCACTGAGTTTTGTATCTACATTAGTAAAAATGTTAAGAAGAAATAATGTAATATGCATGATAATGTGAAATAATGTTTAGAGCCACTTTTACTGCACTCATCCAATCCTTCAAACACTACCCATGTACTCATCTATGCAGTCAGGCACTATTCCCACACTCATTCAATTTACCCAGGCACTACCCATATTCTGGTACAATCACCCAGGCACTACCCATGCACTCATGTAATCACTCACACGCTATCCATATACTTATCCAGGCACTCAGGCACTACCTCTGCACTCATGCAATCACGCAGGCACTACCCATATACTCATCCATGCTCTCAGGCACTACCCTTGCATTCTTGCATTTACTCAGGCATTACACATGCACTCCTCCAATCACCCAGGCAGTAGCTATGCACTCATGCAAACACCCAGGCTCAACCCATGCACTCATCCATTCTGTCAAATACTACCCATGCACTCATGCATGCCCTCAGGCACTACCCCTGTGCGCATGCAATGACACAGGCACTAACCATGTACTCCTTCAATCACCCAGGCACTACCCATGCACTCATGCAATCACCCAGTCATTACCCTTGCACTTCTCCAATCACCCAGGCACTACCACTGCACTCATGCAATCACCCAGGCACTACCTATGCACTCATGCAATAACCCAGGCACTACCCTTGCACTCCTCCAATCACCAAGCGAGTACCCATGCACTTATAAAATCACACAGGTACTGCCTATGCACTCCTCCAATCACCCAGGCACTACCCCTGCACTCATGCAATCACCCAAGCACTACCTATGCACTCATGCAATAACCCAGGCACTACCCATGCACTCCTCCAATCACCCAGGCACTACCCATGCACTCATTCATTCTGTCAAATACTACCCATGCACTCATGCATGCCCTCAGGCACTACCCCTGTGCCCATGCAATGACACAGGCACTACCCATGCACTCCTTCAATCACCCAGGCACTACCCATGCACTCATGCAATCACCCAGCCATTACCCTTGCACTCCTCCAATCACCCAGGCACTACCCCTGCACTCATGCAATCACCCAGGCACTACCCATGCAGTCATGCAATAACCCAGGCAATATCCTTGCATTCCTCCAATCACCCAGCCAGTACCCATGCACTTATAAAATCACCCAGGCACTACCTATGCACTCTTCCAATCACCCAGGCACTACCCCTGCACTCATGCAATCACCCAAGTGCACTACCTATGCACTCATGCAATAACCCAGGCACTACCCATGCACTCCTCCAATCACCCAGGCACTACCCATGCACTCATGCAATCACTCAGGCACTACCCATGCACTCATACATGTACTCAGGACTTCTGATGCACTCATGCAATCACCCAAGCACTACCCATGCAGTCTTCCAATCATCCACGCACTACCCGTGCACTCATGCAATCACCCAGGTACTACTCATGCACTCCTCCAATCACCCAGGCACTACCCATGCACCCCTCCAAGCACCCAGGCACTACCCATGCACTCCTCCATGCACCCAGGCATTACCCATGCACTCCTCCGATCACCCAGACATTACCCCTGCACTCATGCAATCACCCAGGCAGTACCCATGTACTCCTCCAATCACCCAGACATTACCCCTGCACTCATGCAATCACCGAGGCATTACCCATGCACTCCTCCAATCACCCAGACATTACCCCTGTATTCATGCAATCACCCAGGCATTACCCATGCACTCCTCCAATCACCCAGACATTACCCCTGCACTCATACAACCACCCAGGCATTACCCATGCACTCCTTCAATCACTCGTGCACTTCCTATGCACTCCTCCAATCACCCAGGCACTACCCCTGCACTCATGCAATCACCCAGGCACTACCCATGCACTCCTCCAATCACCCTGGCACTACCCATGCACTCATGCAATCCCTCAGGCACTACCCATGCACTCATACATGCACTCAGGCACTTCTGCTGCACTCATGCAATCACCCAAGCACTACCCATACACTCCTCCAATCACCCAGGCACTACCCCTGCAGTCATGCAATCACCCAGACATTACCCCTGCACTCATGCAATCACCCAGGCATTACCCATGCACTCCTTCAATCACTCAGTCAGTACCCATGCACTCCTCCAATCACCCAGACATTACCCCTACACTCATGCAATCACCCAGGCATTACCCATGCACTCCTTCAATCACCCAGCCACTACCCATGCACTTATAAAATCACCCAGGCACTACCTATGCACTCCTCCAATCACCCAGGCACTCCCCCTGCACTCATGCAATCACCCAGGGACTACCTATGCACTCATGCAATAACCCAGGCACTACTCCAATCACCCAGGCACTACCCATGCACTCATGCAATAACCCAGGCACTACCCATGCACTCCTCCAATCACCCAGCCACTACCCATGCACTCATGCAATCACTCAGGCACTACCCATGCACTCATCCATGCACTCAGGCACTACCCCTGCACTCATGCAATCACTTGGGCAGCACACATGTATTCCTCCAATCACCCAGGTACTACCCATGCACTCATACAATCACACAGGCACTACCCATGCACTCCTCTAATCACCCAGCCAGTACACATGCACTCCTCCAATCACCCAGACATTACCCCTGCACTCATACAACTACCCAGGCATTACCCATGCACTCCTTCAATCACTCAGGCACTTCCTATGCACTCCTCCAATCACCTAGGCATTACCCCTGCACTCATGCAATCACCCAGGCTCTACCTATGTACTCATGCAATAACCCAGGCACTACCCATGCACTCCTCCAATCACCCTGGCACTACCCATGCACTCATGCAATCACTCAGGCACTATGCATGCCCTCATACATGCACTCAGGCACTGCTGCTGCACTCATGCAATCACCCAAGCACTACCTATGCACTCCTCCAATCACCCAGGCACTACCCCTGCAGTCATGCAATGACCCAGACATTACCACTGCACTCATGCAATCACCCAGGCATTACCCATGCACTCCTTCAATCACTCAGGCAGTACCCATGCACTCCTTCAATCACCCAGCCATTACCATGCACTCATGCAATCACTCAGGCACTACCTATGTACTCCTCCAATCACTTGGGCAGTACACATGTACTTTTCCAATCACCCAGGTACTACCCATGCACTCATACAATCACCCAGGCACTACTCATGCACTCCTCTAATCACCCAGGCACTACCCATGCACTCCTCCAATCACACAGGCATTTTCTATGCACTCATGCAATAACCCAGACACTACCCATGCACTCCTCCAATCACACAGGCAGTACCCATGCACTCCTCCAATCACCCAGACATTACCCCTGCACTCATGCAATCACCCGGGCATTACCCATGCACTCCTCCAATCGCCCAGACATTACCCCTGCACTCATGCAATCACCCAGGCATTACCCATGCACTCCTTCAATCACCCAGCCACTACTCATCCATGCACTCAGGAACTTTCCCTGCACTCATGCAATCACTTGGGCAGTACACATGCACTCCTCCAATCACCCAGGCACTACCCATGCACTCATGCAATGACCCAGGCTCTACCCATGCACTCATCCATGCACTCAGGCACTACCATTGCACCCTTGCAATCACCCAAGCACTACCCATGCACTCATGCAATCACTTAGGCACTATCCATGCACTCATCCATGCACTCAGGCACTTTCCCTGCACTCATGCAATCACTCAGGCAGTACACATGCACTTCTCCTATCACCCAGGCACTACACATGCACTACCCATGCACTTCTCCATATATTACACTTGCCGCAATTCATACAACACACAGAAATTTGTCTATTTTTAACCAAATAGGCGGTTCTAACAAGAACCATTTTTTTCTTTTATACATTTTTTATGTTTTTTTACTTTTTTCTATTTTTGGGGTGTTTTTTATTAAAAAATGAAAAAATCAACAGAATGAACGGAGAAAACTTTTGAAACATTTTGCAATTAAGAAGTCGTTGCAAAAACAAAGAACAAAAAAATTAACAATGGTGTTTTTTTGCAGCAACCACGATAGCATCCACCAATTGCTCTCTGTAGAAAAGAACTTTTTTGCATTTGATGCAACGCTGCTCAAGTCCAGCGAACTCAGGTACGATATCGGTTCTTTGAGTAGTGGAAGAACCTGACGAGGTGCTAGGCCCTGCAACTTGGTCGTCTTGTGAAGCCTGTTTTTGAAGCTCACGACGATGTTGTTCTCGTGCAAGACGACGCGGATGCATTGTCTGCAGGTGTTCAAGCATCGAAGATATGCCACACGAATATCTTTTTTTCTGATCCACGTGCGTTGACCTTCTTTTCACCAGCAGGTATAGAAAAAAAGCCCATACGATGCTCTCGTACCTCTGCTTCACTGATTTTTCCAAGTCTTCTTCTTCTCCTGCAGGAAGCTGTTGAGGTGGATTTGAAGAAGCCATTTTTTGTTGATGTAAAAAAACACCAACAAAATGCAAAAAAAGAAGAGCAGAAAACACAAGAGCTGTGTCTCTGTAGATGTTCTTGGAAGAATGAAAAATTTGGATGGAGTCCTGCAAGTTCTAGAATAAAAAGCTTCTTAACCAATGAAATGCTTTCTTTTGAAGTCACATGGAATTCGCGCACCCGACGCGCAACCTGCCCGCACCCGACGCGATTCCCGAAAAATATATTTAAGTATAATATATCTTTATTCCAGTTACAAACATACGATATTTACAATTGTGTATATTAATCTCTTGGTATAATATATATAATAAATTTATATACATATACTTTTAAAACAAAATACCTTGTGGTGGATTCGCGCACCTGACGCGACCCCGTAAATACGTACGTGACGTTGTGTGGGACTGTCGCGAACTCGTAACTTTATTATAATGCATTTAACATCCATATTATTTAAGTAAATATTACTTTTAAAACTCGTACAATAGAGCATATATGATTGATTTAATAAATTTATAGTATATATCATGTATTTAAAATTATTTTAAAAAACGCGCACCCTTCGCATACCGTACGTGTATCGTGCACGACTTAACCAATATGGTGGCAAAATTCTTGGATTCGCGCACCCACCGTGACCGGTACACGATCGGTATGCGAATCTTAGTTTAAAAAAAATCAATTTAAATGCATATTTTAAAAAGGATAAAACATCACATTATTTTTATAAAAGCTTAAAAATTTTAAAAAGCATTTTCTGGACATTATAGGTAGGAATTAGCATTTAAAAAACCTTTGAAATTCACTGAAAAAACCATAGGTTTCAGGGACGTTATAATTTGAAATTAGCATTTAAAAAACCTTTGAAATTCACTGAAAAAAACATAGGTTTCAGGGACGTTATAGTTAGAAATTAGCAATTAGAAAACCTTTGAAATTCACTGAAAAAACCATAGGTTTCAGGGACGTTATAGTTAGAAATTAGCATTTGAAAAACCATAGAAATTCACTGTAAAAAACCACAGGTTTCAGGGGCGTTATAGTTAGTTGGACATTTCACTCGTACAAAACCAGAGAAATTCGGCCGTTATAGTTAGTTGAGCTAACTATAATTCGCGCCCCGCAATGCACTGCTGATGACATCACATATTACATCACTCATGACATGGTCAGTGACATCACTGATGACATCTCAAATGACATCACTGATGATATCACTCATGACATCTTCCACGTGATAATCTGATGCACCTCCTCACACCCTAATATAACCTTTGATACACCCACTCTAAAATACAGACTGCCATTCTCGAAACCATAGACACACCAATACCAGTTACTACATACCCACTCACTGATTCCTAGGTCTACACACACATCCACTCACTCACCCATACAGTCACTCATACATGCAGTCACTCATCAATACAGCCACTAGCATATGCACTCATACACCCATACAGACAGTCACACATCGCCACTCGCCCGTAGAGTTACTCACACACCTAGTCAGTCATGCAAAGAATCAATCACACTCCCATTTACTCACCTATCCAGTTATACACACACCACCTCACTTATTCATACAGATACTAACACATACTTACTATCATACAATCACTGTCACAAGCACACACTCATCCATACAGCCACTCTCACAATCACTCACTCTCACATATAGTCATTTATATACTCCAACACTCACATATACTGCCTTTCACATATGTAGTTACGCACACATGTACCACTGAGACATCCATTCACTCACCAACACAGACATACACACACTCACCCACCCATACAGCCCCTCACAGATGCACTCTTGAACCCATACACCCAGTGAATCACCCACTCACACATCCATGCAGGGAGTCACACCCCCCACCCACCCACACAGACACTCAGGTACTCAGACAACCAATCAATAACCCATATAGGCACTCATGTAGTTACTCACCAACCCATGCAGCTGCTTACACACCAACTGACAGACTGATACACATTCACACAGATTAGTCACTAACCCATGCATTAGTAAGACACGTTTAATCACTCACTTATATAGTCAGTCATGCACCTACTAAATCATCCATTCAGACACTCATACACCCACTCATTTGTCAATACACCTTGGCATATATATATATATATATATATAACATATTTAAACTTTTTAGAAACACTCAGTCACTGGATGATGTCATCAGTTATGTCATTTGAGATGTCATCAGTGATGTCACTGACCATGTCATGAGTGATGTAATATGTGATGTCATCAGCAGTGCATTTCGGGGAGCTCAACTAACTATAACGGCCGAATTTCTCTGGTTTTGTACGAGTGAAATGTCCAACTAACTTTAAAGTCCCTGAAACCTGTGGTTTTTTTAGTGAATTTCTATGGTTTTTTAAATGCTCATTTCTAACTATAACGTCCCTGAAACCTATGGTTTTTTCAGTGAATATATATCTATACATACATATCGCCAGGCAGCTGAGAAGGTATACACAGAACATGCCATTAACTGATGCCACAGTGAATCCCACCGTGCAACCCCCTGGGGTAGAGCCAGGAATAGTGGTGGAAATGCCAGAACTAGATACTAATATGGCAACATTTAAAAAAAACGTTTTCTAGGGATCCCAAGAAGGGAATAAACAGGTTCTAGAGAGCCTGGCAGGATAAAGTGCAAGAACTCCCAGTCCTCCCTTTCAAAATATTAGAAATGGCAGTCAATGCCAAAGAGTTTGGTACACCCATTGAACAGGAAATACTGGACTGTTGGTCACAATGGGCAATATTAAAACACAGAAACCCCAGCCATTTACCAAGGGAGGGAACAGGAGGTGATGTGGTCTCTAGGGTGAGCTGGCCTCTAGCCACACGTCAAGCACTAGAAAGTCACCTGAGTAAATGTGTATTTATTCCTCTAAGAGTGATTGTCCATCTCAAGCCTATCTATGGACACACAAACAATTGTGACGGGATGTCCTCACATACCACCAGATGTCATGTTTCATCATAGGACTCCCCTTGCTCTTCAAAAACCCGGTTTGATGAAGAGAGGGCCTGCACTTTATAGTAAAGGAACCACTTCTAACTATTGAACCCGTCATGTGAATATATAAAAATCAATGTGATACATCAAAACTACCTTTTAATTTGAAAGAGATATCACTTGGTTTTAAAAACCAGCGTGGAGACTAGGGGAACCAGTACCACATCCCCACCTTAGACCATCAACATATTTCTGCCTCTTGGCTCACAAGAGTCCACTGCATTCGTCAGGATGGAACACAGGATCAGATTGTGGCATACAACCCAGATAGTGCCACTTATGGTGGGGGGCTGACCTTTGTGGGCTTGCATCTTCCTAGGTCCCTAGGTACCTAGAACAGGCTGAATAAACACACAGTTTACAACAATAGGCTGAAAAACAATAGACAAACACTTGGCATGCACATTTGCATGCACAAATTGTGGGTGTGACACTGCACTTGTGCATCACACGTTACATATTAAAATGATGTGAGGCCAGCTCACAACCCTCTTACTCTAACTGTGGGTCATCTGTGTCCCAAGGAGGAAGGGCTCAGGAACCCATGTAGTAACACTGTATAGGAGGAAAATAACAACCATCTTCGTTGTGGCCCTCTTGTTACCATCAGAATAGAGCCAATGGTGCTAGACATCCATTTCCACCCAGTACCAACTTACTACTCCAAGGTGCGTCCCTCGTGGATCACCCAACACTGCTCACTCTTTCCTCCCGATGGTAAGGGGAATGGTATGTGTGCTGAATTATGTGCCAGTGAGCGTCCCTCCGATTGGTGGAGCGCAAGATTGTTGATTCGGCTCAGCTGTGTATTAGTTTAGGTTACGTGTGCAGCCATGCGACTCCGCTGCTGATTACAGATCTGCGGCTGCTGTGAGAGACCCCTCATACCAATGAGCATCCCTCCGATTGGTGGAGTGCTTGAATGTTGATACGGCTTAGCTGTGTTTCATTTTATGTTACGTGTGCGGCCGTGCAACCCTGGTGCTGATTCCAGATATGCCACTGCTGTGAGTGACCTCTTAGGCATTGTTCTATGTCTGCGATCCTCACTGGCTGACCACGAGGACAAGGAAAGCGTGAGCCCAGTCAGACCATGTGGGCATCTCACTCTACACATGGCCATGGTGCACTTGAGATTACTAGCCAATGCGGTGCAATCAGGGTAATGGAGCTCTGTACTCAGAGGTCCACGCTCACAGCAATGCATGCTGGTAGTTAAAGTCTGATACGACCCTCCCTTCTCTATCCACTCGACTACAACAGTAATAATTAACCTATTCAGTCCCAGGGGGGCGTGATGTTGCTAAAGCACTATGTTATTTCCAGAGGGGGAGTGTACAATGGTGCTCGTATTACTTCTAGGGTCAGAAATAATGTTCTGCTGTAGATGTTAGGGACTGGTGATGTATGTTGTGATGCCAAAGGGTCATAATACCAAAATGTGGCTGCCTAGTCTTAGGTCAATAATAATAATAATAATAGGTCATTTATAGAGCGCCTGGCTACCCCTATAGGTGTGTCCCCGCGCTAGAAGCATATCAGCTGTAGTGGAAGGAGACAGGACTAGAGTTGATATAGCCAGGTTTTCAGACCTATACGGAAAATGGGCTCAGAATTCTCTGCACGTAGCAGAGGTGGGAGTGTGTTCCAGTTTTTGGCCACTAGGTAGCCAAATGAGCATGCTCCCATCCTTGCCATTCTTATCCTGGGTACTTTGAGTAGGTACGCTCCTGTCAATCTTAGCTGCCGACTGGGATTGTGAGGAGTAAGAAAATCGTGCAGGTAGCTGGGGCCTTTCCCCTGTATGCTCCGGTGGCAGAAACACAGGGCTTTGAAAATAATTCTCTTTCCAATTGGCAGCCAGTGAAGGGAGCCAAGGGCTTTCGTCGTTGAGGCGCGTCTTGGAAGATTAAGAACGAGATGTGCTGCCGCATTTTGAATACGTTGGAGGCGTTGCAGGCAGCGTTTTGGCGTACCCAGATATAGGACATTCCTGTAGTCTAGTTGTGAGGTCACCAAGGTGTGGACAATTGTTTTCCTTGCTGATACGGGAAGAATGTCCAAGGTTTTTTTTAGCATCTTGAGGGTGCCAAAACAACTCCCTGCTACTTTTCTGGTTTGGGACTCGAAGGTAAGTTTTGGATCGAGCCACACTCCCAGATTCTTCACCTCTATTTTGGGCATAGGGACAGGCCCCGATCTCTGGGGCCACCAGGCTGAACCCCATATGGAGGGAGATTTCCCATTGATCATGATCTCCGTCTTACTGCCATTCAATTTTAGACAGTTGTTTGACATCCATGAGGCCAGATCATTGAGACAGGAGGAGAACTGTGACGCTGATTCTCCCGAGTCTATGCGCTTAGTTATGGCTCAGGTCTGGTCTCCATACTTGGTATTAGTCGGGACAGTGCTTCACAACTGTAACCATGGTATCTCGTCGTTTGGGCGGTTTTCCCATGATCTCAGGCAGTACACCCACCTCTGTTCCTGGGTAACCAATTTTTTATTTATGTCCTGGGTGTTTGCTGCCATTTTCTCCAATACCACCCAGGATAGGTTCTCGATCATTGTGGTTAGCTTCCAAGTAGTGTCTTGTCAATTTGGTGTTATTCTTTTTGCATCTTATAGTGCTGTAATGTTCATTTACCCGTATCTTTATCTTCCGAGTGGGCATGCTGACATACAGTAGGCCGCACAGACTACATTTCCAGTTTTGCAGTTCGTAGGGTGCTTCAGGATCTATGGTCTCCCTATCTCGATGTCCACCTCCTTTGTTGGTGCAGTGAAGTGGCACACCACACAGCTACCACAGGGATAGTAACCCACCGAAGATGCATTATTTCAGAGGGTTGTCTGAGGTGAACTAATAGGTGCCTGTGTCTTGGTGTGTACTAGAATATCCCATATATTTGTGTTGCGTTTAAACGCAAATAGTGGAGGGGACAACTGTTTGGTTCAACTGTTGAGTATATTTCAGCGTTTTTTATGATACCCTGTACTCTATTAGAAATAGGGGTATATGTAGTCACTCAGGCTATCCTATCCGTCTCTGGTGTGTGGTATGTCTCTAAGAGTGCCTTTCTATTATTGTTTTTCACTTTTTTGCATGCTTTTTTTACTTTTCTGCTCAGATAGCGGCATGACAATAACTTCTTCTCCACGGCAGTTGCCTGGGTTTCAAACGTTTCTAAAGGGGAACAGTTGCACCTTACTCGCAGAAATTGGCCCACTGGGAGGTTCTCCCAAAGGGCTCTCGGGTGGAAACATTTGTATTGTAAAAGACTGTTCCTGTCTGTTATCTTGTTTTGTACTCTTATCTTGATACCACTGGGCCCAATGATGATCACTAAATCCAGGAATACTGCCTCTTTCCTGCAAATCTCATGTGTGAACCTCAAGTGCCTGTCTTTAGAGTTAACCCACCTAGTGAACTCTATTGCCTGTTGTTCGTTCCCATGCCATACTATCAGAACATCATTGATGTATCGAGGCCAGAGCTTGATGTTAACTCTGAATGGGTTGTCCTGGGTTAAAATGTGGCCCACCTCAAACTGATGCACATAGATGTAGGCCACACTGGGGGCAAAGGTACTCCCCACAGGCGTCCCCTGTATCTGATGGTATATTACCCCCTCAAACTAAAAAAAAATTCTGTGAGTGCCAGTTCCACACACTTCTTCACAAAATTTCTAGGAGTGATAAATTCCATTCTGTATTTTCCAGGATGCCTTTTACAACCTCCAGTGTGCCCCTCTGTGTGATACTGGTGTATACCTCTTCTATATCCATGGTTATGATCATATTCTTAGGTACCTTGATCACTATGTCCTTGAGTAAGCATAGGACATCTTTTGTATCGTGTAGATAAGATGCAGAATTTTTTACAATGGGTTTTAAGAACTAATCACAGAATTGTGACAATGGTTCCAGCAATGAACCAGTCCCGGAGACAAGGGGTCTCCTTGGGGGTGGTAGTCTTTGCTTGTGAATTTTTGGTAGGGTATAAAAACTCAGAGCCCTTGGTTTTACTGCAATGAGGAATTACGCCTCATTTTTCATAATCCAAGTGTGGGCCTGTGCTTCCTCCACCATTGTGTTGATTGTGTTGGTGGGGTCCTCACTCAGAATCTCGTAACTGTCTCTGTCTGAGAGGAGCCGCTGGCACTCAGTGTTGTACATGGCCTTATTGATGACCACTATTCCTCCACCCTTATCTGCTGGTTTTATAATCAGTCCTGTACTTTTTTTCAGGGTTTCTAGAGCTCTTAACTCTTTGTTGTTTAGATTGTGAAATGTGTTTTTCGTATTGCAATTGATGCCATCAAAATCCCTAAGGACTTCTTGTTCAAACGCTAGAACTTCACATGGTAGTGACAATGCGGGGGGCTGGAAAGTCGATTTTCTCCGCAGACCAGTATTCTGTTCCCCCCTCTGTGGGGCTATCCTGATTTTCAGAAAATGCCTGTATTTTTATTCTTCTAAATAACTGTGCTAGTTCAGTGCAGAGAGAAAACAAGTCGCTCTGTGGGGTGGGGGAAAATCCCAAACCTTTTGATAAAACCCTCAATTCTTCATCCGTGAGGACAGTGGTACTGAGATTAACTACAATGAAGGGTACCTGCTCGTGGATGGAGTGGGCTCCTTCGTTTTGCTCCTCGTGAGCCAGTGAGTTGGTTGTTGGTCCTCCCACTGTACCCGGGGTGTCTGTGTGCTGTGTGTTCAGGCCTTGGAGCTAGATCCATGCCGACCAGGTTGGTACTTTACTCTCCCAGACGTTGCCTGAGGTTCCATCAGACCTTGACCTCGCTACCTCTAACTATCATCTCTGGATAGAATCTTCAATAAATCAGCTAGCTCCAGTAAAAAATTACCGTAACTCGAAATCCACTCCACCTGAGTCCTGGTTTAATGAAAAACTTAGATTTAAAAAACAAATATGCCGCAGGCTTGAACGGAAATGGAGGCTGGACTATAAGTGTGCTCAAAAAGACAAATATAAGGCCTCCATACAACTCTATAAAAAGATGATCTTAATAGAAAAAATTTACTATTTCACAGCTAACATTGGACACTACAAAAATTCCTGTTTGCCACAGTCAAAAAACATTCCAAATTTGCGAAGTAAAAATCCTATGGCCAGTCAACAATTCTTTAATACTTGGCAACCATTTTTCAAGATAACGTAAAGTCTGTCTATGATACTTTTTTATTTTCTAGTAATCACCATGCTCAGGCTAATGTCTGTCCTGTTTAGCTTACCAGCTAAGCAACAGCGATCACCCCCTGAACCAATGAAAATCTGTCAATTCCCTAGGCTCAACCCATATGCAAAGTATACCAGCAGCTAATATCTCTGGCCGTGACTCTGATAATACGACTGTGAACACCCTGTCCATTTTTTCCACTCTTACAATAGACCAGACATTTAAAACTTATAAACCAAGTCAAATCAGGATCCCCATGGGACCCCGGTCCCCCAGAATTCTGCATATGATTCCTGAGGTTATAGCTGCATATCTCTCTCCACTCTTCAATAAAATGTTTAGTTCTGGATCTTTCCCCGGGGAGTGGAAGAAGGCTTCAGTCCTCCCACTTCGATATCAGTGACCCAAATAATTACAGGTCTATTTCTCAACTACCTTTCCCAGATAAAGTAGTGGAGAAGGCCATTAATTCCGAACTGACCAGCTTCATTAATAAGAACTCAATTCTAGAGCCATCTCAATTTGGGTTCAGTGCGTATCATAGCACAGAACTAGCTCTTATTACAGCTACAGAAGAACTCAGACAAACCCCGGACAATGGTGGAAATGCAGCCTTGATCCTATTGGATATCTCGGCCCCGTTTGACATGGTCAACCATAATCTTTTGGTTGACCATCTCGCCTCTGTCTAGATTAAAGGCAGATCACGGGCCTTCTTAACCTCCTTTCTCATGGACCAAATTCAATCCGTAGCCTTGGAAGACTTTGTCTCACCTTCCTTTTCCTTTACCTGTGGGGTGCCACAGCGGTCGTCATTAAGCCCCACCTTTTTCAATCTATATGCTTCCCCTCTGGTTGGTTTGATTAAGTCCTACGGATTCTCTCTGGTGTCATATGCTGACGACACTCAAATCGTTGTGTCAGACATTGGCAAGCCAGAGACAACGGCTGCTAAGTTTCATGATTGTATGCTCCACATAGGCATTTGGATGAGGGACAATTGTCTGAAACTAAATTCTTCAAAAACAGTGGTTTTGTTATTTGACAACAATTCCTCTTTTTGGACTGCCAACTGGTGGCCCCATCAACTGGGCTCTCTCCCAACCTCAAGTGTAAAAGCCAAAAACTTAGGAGTGATTGTTGATACTAAGTTATCATTCGAGGGACAGATTAACCATATAACCTCTTCTTGTTTTTTCATTCAGAAAATAGTCAGGAATGTTCTCCCCTTCATTCCCTGCAGAAAACAGTAGTCACTGCACTCATTTCCTCTAAACCGCAACTACTGCAATGCGCGCTTCACCAGCTCACAAAAACGTTGTCTAAACAAGCTGCAAACCCTCCAAAACTCGGCAGCCCGATTACTTCTGGGCATCCCTAGCCATAAGTCTGCATCTCAAGCTCTAGTTCAGCTACATTGGCTGCCTGTTGCAAAACGTATCAAGGTTAAAGCTCTGTGCATAGCTTTTACGTCCCTTCATGGCCAGGGCCCTATTCAACTGACTCACTACTTCAAACCTTACAATCTCCCAAGATCACTCCGCTCTGCTACAAGCAGAAATCTTATTGTCCCCAAATTTAAAAAAGTCAGATGGGGCGGGAAAAGCTTTGTCACAAGTATAGTAATGCTGTGGAACTCTCTTCCTCTAACCCTCAAGAATGAATCAAATTTGCTTGGTTTTAGGAAAAGCTTGAAAACCTGCCTATTCAATCAGTAATTTTTAGTACACTTTCCTAGATTTTTTACGCTGTACCTCAGAAGCTAGCGCCTAGATATCTCAGGATATTAGCTGTGCTTTATAAATCTATTTTTCATTTCATTTGTTTCCCTCTTCCTCATCCTCTTCCTCTGTATAAAAAAGGAGGGCGTCCATGTTGGAAAGGGAAACCTGGATGCATTTGTGGGTAAGGTTGGGGCCAGTAACCAAACGGTGATATGTGTGGGTTATGGGTTGTTTCTGGATAGTAAGGTCTGGGAGGCCCACTGGGTCCACCCTCATCACTACTTTTACTGCCTCTTTCATCACCTGAGCTGAAGGTCCAGTTCAGGGGGTTGGGTCTAAATTTTGACTGGCGTCTCTGAGAGTGGGGTGCTTGAGGTTTGTCAAAATATCAGTTGTGTATGGAAACACCATCTTGTGACTAAACTTCTGCACATCTTTCCTTAGTTTCGTCAATTTTGATTTGATCCCTATATTGTGCGTGGTCTGTGTTGATCTCATCCAACATCTGCCACATCTCCCCTGACCTTAGCACTCTCAATTGGCTCCCATTTGAAGCAAGAATTCAAGTAAAAATCGCTTGCATGAATCACGAAGCCCTTCACTACAAGACCCTGAGATATCTGGCCCAGAAATTGATGCTCTCTGGTGGTGATAGATCCTCCAGGTACTCCAGCACTCTTCTTCTGAAACCACAAAGATTTTCCAAAAATAAAACATACAACCAAGCCTTCTCTGGAATCGCCCCAAGGATCTGGAACGCATTGGAGAGGTGTGGTGCAGCGGCCAGGGCAGCTGACTTCGGAGCACAGGGGTCACGGTTCGATCCCTGGCTCCGGCGGCAGCTCAGCTCAGCATCCTGTGACTCTGGGCAATAGCTCACTTAATTTCCACAACGGCCCCCAGCGCCCCCAGCGCCTTGAGACCCGTAAGGGTGAGTAGTTCGCGCTTTACAAATACGGATTTACAAATACGGATTTAGATTGACCCCAGAAACCAGACTTAATCCCTCTGCTGCCTCTTTCAAGAAAGAAGTAAAGTCTCTACTCATAAGTAAACTTACATGATCAATGATGTGACCCGCATGACGGATGTTGGCCATCACTGTTTTTTTTTTAATGTTTTTGTATTTTCTGTCTTTATGCATACACTTTTGTAACTATCTATATCAGGAGGCAATAATGGTATACAACGTACTTTGCCCTATGTTTACCCTGTAAAGTGCTCTGATACGTGCAAGGGTCATGTTTGCGCTACACAAAACCTTCAAAATAAAAATAAACATCCAACATTTTTTTATAAACCGAGATGTGTACCAGGGTTTTTAGATTGTCTGGAAAAGATATATCGACAACATACTGGTGTTATGGGAAGGTCCTACTAATTCATTAGAAACCTTTTCCAACTGGTTGAACTCAAGGAACCCTCATCTGAAGTTCACATGGGAATTCAGCAATACTTCTCTCCCCTTTTTAGATCTATGGCTATATCCCAAGGATGGTAGCATATATTCTGAGCTATATAAAAAACCTTTGGCTCGCAACTCCTTATTGCGCTATACTAGCCTCCACCCACATGCTCTCAGAAACAACCTTCCGGTGGGTCAATTCCTCAGGATACGCAGAAACTGCACTGAAGTTATAAAGTACAGAGAACATGCTGACACACTCAGTACCCACCTGTCAGAACAATATTACCCTATCAAAGTTATACAGAAAGCGTCAAAAATTGCCAGGAATAACCATCAAGAAGCCCTCCTTGAAACATACACCAAAAGTCCCATGGAGCGGATGGTCTGTGTCAGCACTTACAGCCACTTGACCAATATTGTGAAGGGAATGATCCATCAACAGGATTTGGTCTATTCTTAACACCAGGGAAAACCAGCTACCCAGAACCCTGTTTTCTCTCAAACATAGCAAAAATATTGGGGATATTCTGGTACACACACGCCTTCATACATCATCCAGTTCTTTGAGAGAACCTCGGCAGAACACTCTTTGGTTGACTGTGCCTGCCAAAGGACATTACCCCTGTGGATCATGTTCTGTCTGCACTTATACCACCGCCAAATCATCAATAGATCTTGGTCTGACCACTACCTGGAAGTTACGCACCCTCGCCAATTGCAACATAGATGGGGTTATCTATATACTATGCTGCCCTTGTAATTTGATCTATGTGGGGATGACCACATGTAAGGTGAGACAGAGAATAGTTGAACATCAGAGTTCAGTCCGGTGCAAGAAGGATAACACTAAACTCACAAGACACTACCTTAGTGAGGGTCATACGGAAGATGACATCCGATGGGCAACTATTGACAAACCCTACTACCTACAAACAATGGGAACTCGAGAATAGTCCTATTCCACAAGGAAGAAAGATGGATTTTTAGGCTTCGCTGCGATAAACAAGGGTTAAACAATGATTTTCCCTGGATGAGCCAGGGCAGGTAGTTCATCCTAGTTTTCTAGTTTAAGTGCCAGCATAACCCACTTGGCGAACCACCTTTCATCATTTGAGACTACCAACATTACTCTTGCTAGCCTGATTGCCATCCCACACTAGAGGAACTAGTCCTTCCCCTCTCTCTCCACCCCCATTCCACGCCTTGCCCTTCATCTGGGTTGATGCATTTTGACATTTAATAATTTTTTGCCACTTTTTTAGGGCTAGTCTGTTAACAAACCAGATCTCTTCCTCCCTTTCCCTGCATGTCATCTAGAATAAGCTTCTCTTATCTTAGAAGTGGGACTGTTTTTCCAATGCACATGCTCGCGGATCAGGGTACTACATTTCCCATGATCCTTACAAGCGCGTTACGCAGGGAGTGTCATCCTTCATTTCTCCTGTCCTGGCGTTGCTTCTTTCTCACGCCGGGATCCCTTTAGTCGAAAGGGCATGGACCGCTGTGCAGGTAAGCCGGGTAGCGCTGGTGTCTTAGACTCAGCGCTCCGGCTGTGTGGCCACGTGCTGTTTTTACTGCGAGTCCCACCTTCTCACAATACCTTTCGGGCCATTCCCTATGAGGACGGCATTTCTCTCTGTTTTTCTGCTTTCTGGCGCATGCCCTTCTATATACACTAGGCTTAAAGGGTCACATGTCTGTTACATTTGCTTTTCCTGCTACAAACATTAATTTTTCTCTTTTGGGGCACGCACCCCCTGAATATCATAATATAATATATACGCTATCACATCACATACAAGTTGATGAAGCACGTGTCCCCTGTGTAGAGGACATTCATCAGACTTGATCCCTCCTGCAGCTACATTTATGTGAAGGATTTTTCTAAATATTGGTTTGAGACAGACACTTGAGGCTGTTTCATGCATGTTTTCCTGAGTTTCACTATGTGGGTGCATTACCCCTTGAACTATACTTTGTCTGTAGGGTAAAGGAACTGTGGCAATTTGTTTTTCCTTCCCTTTTAATTGCTTTTTTGTTCCATCCTGGGACTTATGTGCCTCCAGATGGCTACACTAGCTATGTATGGGTATACAGACGCTTTGTTTGATGTGTTGTTGAACCACACCAGGCTATCTTTTCCTTTTAACATTCTTTTTTACATATTATAATTGCCTATGTTATTCACCAGGTTATACTGGTACATTATCACAGGATATACCTATTGTAGTTGTTTTTTGAGTGTTTTGCCAATTTCTCTCTCCTATTGCTATGTTTCTGTGTCTTCCTTCTAGCCATGCTTTGTTCGCCCTAAGTTGGCAGGGTATGCCCAGACGTGGGTCCCTTGCTCACTTTGCCACTGGATTCAAGCTAGCCTGGCTGATGAGGGCTGTTAGCCCGAAACCGGTCCCAGGATGCTTGTTTCCGGTCCAGGGAAGACATGGCTTGGCAGTTCGGGCTGGACTGTTCCCATGAGGCACAGGGTCAAGACTGATTTGCATATAGCTGTGTCTGAACTGGGGTGGCGAAGTGAGCTAAAGAACAATGATGGATTGAACCCAGATCTGTGACTGGGGGTGAGTGTCTGAAAAATTTCAGCGCTCCGTCCATCATCTCCTTGTGTTTGCTTCCTTCTAGCCATGTACATAGTGGGGTACCCACAAGGCTGAAGAGAGGTATTTGAATATCACCCATCAGGTAAGATTACCTGAGCAACACTTTTTATTTCGAGACCTTTCTTTGCTAATCCTATTAGGATACTTCAATGCACGGATGATGGCCTTTTCCACCAGCTCCTGTTCTTTGTGCTTTTGTTTTTCAGATGAGACGGTGTACCCTTTCATCTGCTATCTCTGGGCCATCGCTCACACATGCGGGCTACTGTCACGTGGTGGCCAGTATATATATTTTAATTTTTATTTCTACAATTTGGATGCAGAGTGACTTACCTTTTGGTCCTGAAGAATGCCCCTGAGCCCCTGCTGGGGTCGCTAGTAGGCAGAAACATGTTGACCTATTTTAGGGATATATTTGCTGATAACCCCTAGTCCTCTTTCCTTTTAATTCTGTCCTAGGAGACCGCATAATAAAGACATTTGGTCTCTCAGATACAGTTTTAACTTCTTTTTAATTTATTTTTCTGCATTCTGCCCCTCACCATCCTTATCCCTGGTCCCTTCCTCAAAACACCTCAGCTCCTCTTCTAGTCCAGAAGAGTCGTAGCCCACACCAGGGACTTGCCGCCCTGGTGTGAGGGGGAACCCTATGATGAAGCATGTCACCCTTGGGTGGGCGAGTGTTCTCGTCCTAAGAAAGGTCTCCTCTTGCGAATAGGGCACATTTTTCTGGCCCCAGCACTGTTATCACATCACTATCGGGGTTTTCTCTTTTTCTGTTCCCCTTCCCCCTTCTCTGATTTTATGATTTTTGAGAACGTACTTCTAGTGAGCTCACATTTAAATAGGGAGTAGAATGATTTCCCATATAGGGCCTCTCCCTTAGATTCCTAGTGTGTACTAATAATGATTAGTACAAGCCTGTCTCTTGTACATTTCCAGGCTATAAATGACCAGTTCTTTCTAAATTCCTTGTCATTAAGAAAGATACGTGGTTCCTTGGAAACAATCAATCCCTTCGGGCTGTGTTCTATCTCAAATATTCAGTCATGAATGCCCAATCTAATGCTGTTCTAATCTGTTCTTTTTTAATATTTGTAAGTGATTCCCACCTGGCAGTCTCCGCCAGTGACTGGGTGATTACTGGTTCTGACAACAGGGAAGGGGCATTTAGGATTTCAGCCACTGCTGCATCATCAAAAGACAATTTGTTTATTCCCTCCATGGTGACTATTTAGGATGTGAAATCCCTCATTTTGGGATCTCAAAGAGGGGGTTAATGGGTCCTTTCTCTAGGATCTAACCCTTACTGTGTAATATTTCTAGAATTTTCCTATCCACAAATATGTTCCCGCAGCCCACTGGCTGTACTTTATTATCAAAACACAAAAACCCCGGGCATACCAAGGTAGGGAACAGGAGGCGATGGGGTCTCTAGGGTGAGCTGGCCTCCAACCACACATGTCAAGCATTAGAAAGTCCCTCAAGTAAAGGTTTATTTATTCCTCTATGAGTGATTGTCCATCTCAAGCCTATCTATAGAGACACAAAAATTGTGACAGGATGTCCTCACACACCACCAGGTTTCATGCTTCATCATAGGATTCCCCTCGCTCTTCAAAAACACGGTTTGATGAAGAGCGGGCCTGCACTTTATAGTAAAGGAGGCACTTCTAACTATTGAACCTGTGATGTGAATATATAAAAACCAATGTGATACATCAAAACTACCTTTTAATTTGAAAGAGATATCGCTTGGTATCAAACTACACGAATGTTTTGAAAATCAGGATAGCCCTACAGAGGGGGAACCGAATACTGGTCTGCACAGAAAATCTACTTTCCAGCCCCCAGCACAGTCACTACCATGTGAAGTTCTAAACAACCAAGAGTTGAGAGCTCTAGAAACCCTGAAGAAAAATACAGGATTGATTATAAAACCAGCCAATAAGAGGGGAGCAATAGTGGTCATGAGTAAGGCCATGTACAACATTGAGTAGCAGGGGCTCCTCTCAGATAAAGACAGCTATGAGATGTGAGGACTCCACCCCTAGACTTATCATCACAATCAACACAATGGTGGAGGAAGCACAGCCCACGAGTGAATTACGAAAAATGAGGCGGAATTCCTCATGGTTATTAACTGTAACGCGTTTGCACAAATCTTACTTTTGAAATGGATAATGAGATGCAGAAACCCAAAATAAATGCCGGAAGGGCAAATGGATAAACGACAATAAGGGGGGCAGGGTTGGGTAAATAAATAGTCACATTATTGTACATAAGAGTGCAAATCAGCCGAAGTTTGCGTCCGGCATCAAGTATGAGAATAACACTCAAATGCACGCTTGTCTGGTTTACGGAATTGATATTGGTTATAATTTATTATGTTTGTACAGCTTGCATGACAAAGTTTACTGCGCCCGACACGGGCACCTGTACCCTGCCTCAAATATGCTCTTTGTTACTTATATTTTTCTGTAAAAATCCAAATAAAGATATTAAAAAAAAAAAATAATGAGGTGGAATTCCTCATTGCAGTAAAACCAAGGACCCCGAGATTTTATACCCTACCAAAAATTCACAAGCAAAGACTACCACTCCCAGCTAGACAGAGAGACCCATTGTCTCTGGGATTGATTAATTGCTGGAACCATTGTCACAATTCTGTGACTGGTTCTTAAATCCCTTTGTAAAAGAAGTATGCATCTTATCTACGCGGCACAAAAGATGCCCTATGCTTACTCAAGGACATAGTGATCATGGTACCTGAGGATATGATCATAACCATGGATATAGAAGCAGTGTACACCGGTCTCCCACAAAGGCGCACACTGAAGGTTATAGAAGGAATCCTGGAAAATACAGAAGGGAATTTTATCACTCCTAAGAATTTTGTGATGGAGTGCGCGGAATTGGCACACACAACTTTTTTGAGTTATAGGAGATAATATACCATCAAATACAGGAGTCATCCATGGGGAGTACCTTTGCCCCCAGTGCGGCCTGCCTCTATGTGCATCACTTCGAGGTGGAGCATATTTTTACCAAGGACAACCCATACAGAGATAACATCAAGCTGTGGCGTCGATACATTGATGATGTTCTGATAGTATGGCATGGGAACGAACAACAGGCAATAGGGTTCACTAGGTGGGTTAACTCTAAAGACAAGCACTTGAGGTTCATACATGAGATTTGCAGGAAAGAGGCAGTATTCCTGGATTTAGTGATCACCATTTGGCCCAGTGGTATATAGACAAGAGTACATAACAAGATGACAGACAGGAACAGTCATTTACAACACGATAGTTTCCACTCAAGAGCCCTTCGTGAGAACCTCCCAGTGGGCCAATTTCTGCGAGTAAGGAGCAACTGCTCCTCTTTGGAAACTTTCGAAACGCAGGCAACTACCCTGCAGAAGAAGTTATTGGCATGCCACTATCCGAGCAGAACAGTAAAAAAAAGCACACAAAAGGGCGAAAAACAATAATAGAGAGGCACTCTTAGAGACATACCACAAACCAAAGATGGATAGGATAGCCTGTATGACTACAGATACCCCTATTTAAAATGGAGTACAGGGTATCATCTAAGAACACTGGAAGATACTAAACAGTGGAACCAAACAGTGAAACACTTTGTGCATTTAAACGCAACACAAATATACGGGATATGCTAATACACACCAAGGCACAAGCACCTATTAGTTCATCTCAGACAACCCTCTGGAATAAAGCACCTCCAGTGGGTCACTACTCCTGCGGTAACTGTGTGGCGTGCCGCTTCACTGCACCAACAAAGGAGGTGGACATCAAGACAGGGAGACCATGGATCCTGAAGAGCCCTATGAACTGCAATACTGGAAATGTAGTATACCTTATCACCTGTCCGTGCTGGCTACTGTATTTTGCATTCTGTCCATCAATTGTTCTTTTTGTATTTGTCACCCAGAGTGGGACGGGTATGCCCAGACGTGGGTCCCATGCTCTCCATGCCACTGGAGTCAAGCTGTCCTGGCTGATGAGGGGTGAAACCCCGAAACCGATCCTAGGATGCTTGTTTCCAGTCCAGGGAGGACCTGGCCTGGCAGTTCGGGCTCGACTGTTCCCATTGGGCGCAGGGTCAAGACTGATTTGCATATGGCTGGGTCCAAACTGGAATGGCATGGTGAGCAAAAAAACGATGGATTTAGGCCCAGATCTCTGTACTGGGGTGAATGTATGACATTTTCCTGCATTCTGTCCATCAATTGTTCTTTTTGCATTTGTCACCCCGAGTGGGACGGGTATGCCCAGACGTGGGTCCCGTGCTCTCCATGCCACTGGAGTCAAGCTATCCTGGCTGGTGAGGGGTGAAACCCCGAAACCGGTCCTAGGATGCTTGTTTCCAGTCCAGGGAGGACCTGGCCTGGCAGTTCGGGCTGGACTGTTCCCATTGGGCGCAGGGTCAAGACTGATTTGCATATGGCTGGGTCCAAACTGGAATGGCATGGTGAGCAAAAAAACGATGGCTTTAGGCCCAGATCTCTGTACTGGGGTGACTGTATGACATTGTTCTGCATTCTGTCCATCAATTGTTCTTTTTGCATTTGTCACCCCGAGTGGGACGGGTATGCCCAGACGTGGGCCCCGTGCTCTCCATGCCACTGGAGTCAAGCTATCCTGGCTGATGAGGGGTGAAACCCCAAAACCGGTCCTAGGATGCTTGTTTCCAGTCCAGGGAGGACCTGGCCTGGCAGTTCGGGCTGGACTGTTCCCATTGGGCGCAGAGTCAAGACTGATTTGCATATGGCTGGGTCCAAACTGGAATGGCATGGTGAGCAAACAAACTATGGATTTAGGCCCAGATCTCTGTACTGGGGTGAATGTATGACATTGTTCTGCATTCTGTCCATCAATTGATCTTTTTGCATTTGTCACTCCGAGTGGGACGGGTATGCCCAGACGTGGGTCCTGTGCTCTCCATGCCATTGGAGTCAAGCTATCCTGGCTGATGAGGGGTGAAACCCCGAAACCGGTCCTAGGATGCTTGTTTCCAGTCCAGGGAGGACCTGGCCTGGCAGTTCGGGCCGGACTGTTCCCATTGGGCGCAGGGTCAAGACTGATTTGCATATGGCTGGGTCCAAACTGGAATGGCATGGTGAGCAAAAAAACAATGGATTTAGGCCCAGATCTCTGTACTGGGGTGAATGTATGACATTGTTCTGCATTCTGTCCATCAATTGTTCTTTTTGCATTTGTCACCCCGAGTGGGACGGGTATGCCCAGACGTGGGTCCCGTGCTCTCCATGCCACTGGAGTCAAGCTATCCTGGCTGATGAGGGGTGAAACCCCGAAACCGGTCCTAGGATGCTTGTTTCCAGTCCAGGGAGGACCTGGCCCTGCAGTTCGGGCTGGACTGTTCCCATTGGGCGCAGGGTCAAGACTGATTTGCATATGGCTGGGTCCAAACTGGAATGGCATGGCGAGCAAAAAAACTATGGATTTAGGCCCAGATCTCTGTACTGGGGTGAATGTATGACATTGTTCTGCATTCTGTCCATCAATTGTTCTTTTTGCATTTGTCACCCCGAGTGGGACGGGTAAGCCCAGACATGGGTCCTGTGCTCTCCATGCCACTGGAGTCAAGCTATCCTGGCTGATGAGGGGTGAAACCCCGAAACCGGTCCTAGGATGCTTGTTTCCAGTCCATGGAGGACCTGGCCTGGCAGTTCGGGCTGGCCTGTTCCCATTGGGCGCAGGGTCAAGACTGATTTGCATATGGCTGGTTCCAAACTGGAATGGCATGGTGAGCAAAAAATCGTTGGATTTAGGCCCAGATCTCTGTACTGGGGTGAATGTATGACATTGTTCTGCATTCTGTCCATCAATTGTTCTTTTTGCATTTGTCACCCCGAGGGGGACGGGTATGCCCAGACGTGGGTCTCGTGCTCTCCATGCCACTGGAGTCAAGCTATCCTGGCTGATGAGGGGTGAAACCGCGAAACCGGTCCTAGGATGCTTGTTTCCAGTGCAGGGAGGACCTGGCCTGGCAGTTCGGGCTGGACTGTTCCCATTGGGCGCAGGGTCACGACTGATTTGCATATGGCTGGGACCAAACTGGAATGGCATGGTGAGCAAAAAAACGATGGATTTAGGCCCAGATCTCTGTACTGGGGTGACTGTATGACATTGTTCTGCATTCTGTCCATCAATTGTTCTTTTTGCATTTGTCACCCCGAGTGGGACGGGTATGCCCAGACGTGGGCCCCGTGCTCTCCATGCCACTGGAGTCAAGCTATCCTGGCTGATGAGGGGTGAAACCCCGAAACCGGTCCTAGGATGCTTGTTTCCAGTCCAGGGAGGACATGGCCTGGCAGTTCGGGCTGGACTCTTCCCATTGGGCGCAGGGTCAAGACTGATTTGCATATGGCTGGGTCCAAACTGGAATGGCGAGCAAAAAAACGATGGATTTAGGCCCAGATCTCTGTACTGGGGTGAATGTATGACATTGTTCTGCATTCTGTCCATCAATTGTTCTTTTTGCATTTGTCACCCCGAGTGGGACGGGTATGCCCAGACGTGGGTCTCGTGCTCTCCATGCCATTGGAGTCAAGCTATCCTGGCTGATGAGGGGTGAAACCCCGAAACCGGTCCTAGGATGCTTGTTTCCAGTCCAGGCTGGACTGTTCCCATTGGGCGCAGGGTCAAGACTGATTTGCATATGGCTGGGTCCAAACTGGAATGGCATGGTGAGCAAAACAACGATGGATTTAGGCCCAGATCTCTGTACTGGGGTGAATGTATGACATTGTTCTGCATTCTGTCCATCAATTGTTCTTTTTGCATTTGTCACCCCGAGTGGGACGGGTATGCCCAGACGTGGGCCCTGTGCTCTCCATGCCACTGGAGTCAAGCTATCCTGGCTGATGAGGGGTGAAACCCTGAAACCGGTCCTAGGATGGTTGTTTCCAGTCCAGGGAGGATCCTGGCCTGGCAGTTCGGGCTGGACTGTTCCCATTGGGCGCAGGGTCAAGACTGATTTGCATATGGCTGGGTCCAAACTGGAATGGCATGGTGAGCAAAACAACGATGGATTTAGGCCCAGATCTCTGTACTGGGGTGAATGTATGACATTGTTCTGCATTCTGTCCATCAATTGTTCTTTTTGCATTTGTCACCCCGAGTGGGACGGGTATGCCCAGACGTGGGTCTCGTGCTCTCCATGCCACTGGAGTCAAGCTATCCTGGCTGATGAGGGGTGAAACCCCGAAACCGGTCCTAGGATGCTTGTTTCCAGTCCAGGGAGGATCTGGCCTGGCAGTTTGGGCTGGACTGTTCCCATTGGGCGCAGGGTCAAGACTGATTTGCATATGGCTGGGTCCAAACTGGAATGGCATGGTGAGCAAAAAAACGATGGATTTAGGCCCAGATCTCTGTACTGGGGTGAATGTATGACATTGTTCTGCATTCTGTCCATCAATTGTTCTTTTTGCATTTGTCACCCCGAGTGGGACGGGTATGCTCAGACGTGGGTCCCGTGCTCTCCATGCCACTGGAGTCAAGCTATCCTGGCTGATGAGGGGTGAAACCCCGAAACCGGTCCTAGGATGCTTGTTTCCAGTCCAGGGAGGACCTGGCCCTGCAGTTCGGGCTGGACTGTTCCCATTGGGCGCAGGGTCAAGACTGATTTGCATATGGCTGGGTCCAAACTGGAATGGAATGGCATGGCGAGCAAAAAAACTATGGATTTAGGCCCAGATCTCTGTACTGGGGTGAATGTATGACATTGTTCTGCATTCTGTCCATCAATTGTTCTTTTTGCATTTGTCACCCCGAGTGGGACGGGTAAGCCCAGACATGGGTCCCGTGCTCTCCATGCCACTGGAGTCAAGCTATCCTGGCTGATGAGGGGTGAAACCCCGAAACCGGTCCTAGGATGCTTGTTTCCAGTCCATGGAGGACCTGGCCTGGCAGTTCGGGCTGGCCTGTTCCCATTGGGCGCAGGGTCAAGACTGATTTGCATATGGCTGGTTCCAAACTGGAGTGGCATGGTGAGCAAAAAATCGTTGGATTTAGGCCCAGATCTCTGTACTAGGGTGAATGTATGACATTGTTCTGCATTCTGTCCATCAATTGTTCTTTTTGCATTTGTCACCCCGAGGGGGACGGGTATGCCCAGACGTGGGTCTCGTGCTCTCCATGCCACTGGAGTCAAGCTATCCTGGCTGATGAGGGGTGAAACCCCGAAACCGGTCCTAGGATGCTTGTTTCCAGTCCAGGGAGGACCTGGCCTGGCAGTTCGGGCTGGACTGTTCCCATTGGGCGCAGGGTCACGACTGATTTGCATATGGCTGGGTCCAAACTGGAATGGCATGGTGAGCAAAAAAACGATGGATTTAGGCCCAGATCTCTGTACTGGGGTGACTGTATGACATTGTTCTGCATTCTGTCCATCAATTGTTCTTTTTGCATTTGTCACCCCGAGTGGGACGGGTATGCACAGACGTGGGCCCTGTGCTCTCCATGCCACTGGAGTCCAGCTATCCTGGCTGATGAGGGGTGGAACCCCGAAACCGGTCCTAGGATGCTTGTTTCCAGTCCAGGGAGGACATGGCCTGGCAGTTCGGGCTGGACTCTTCCCATTGGGCGCAGGGTCAAGACTGATTTGCATATGGCTGGGTCCAAACTGGAATGGCGAGCAAAAAAACGATGGATTTAGGCCCAGATCTCTGTACTGGGGTGAATGTATGACATTGTTCTGCATTCTGTCCATCAATTGTTCTTTTTGCATTTGTCACTCCGAGTGGGATGGGTATGCCCAGACGTGGGTCCTGTGCTCTCCATGCCATTGGAGGCAAGCTATCCTGGCTGATGAGGGGTGAAACCCCGAAACCGGTACTAGGATGCTTGTTTCCAGTCCAGGGAGGACCTGGACTGGCACTTCGGGCTGGACTGTTCCCATTGGGCGCAGGGTCAAGACTGATTTGCATATGGCTGGGTCCAAACTGGAATGGCATGGTGAGCAAAACAACGATGGATTTAGGCCCAGATCTCTGTACTGGGGTGAATGTATAACATTGTTCTGCATTCTGTCCATCAATTGTTCTTTTTGCATTTGTCACCCCGAGTGGGACGGGTATGCCCAGACGTGGGTCCCATGCTCTCCATGCCACTGGAGTCAAGCTATCCTGGCTGATGAGGGGTGAAACCCCGAAACCGGTCCTAGGATGCTTGTTTCCAGTCCAGGGAGGACCTGGCCTGGCAGTTCGGGCTGGACTGTTCCCATTGGGCGCAGGGTCAAGACTGATTTGCATATAGCTGGGTCCAAACTGGAATGGCATGGTGAGCAAAAAAACGATGGATTTAGGCCCAGATCTCTGTACTGGGGTGAATGTATGACATTTTCCTGCATTCTGTCCATCAATTGTTCTTTTTGCATTTGTCACCCCGAGTGGGACGGGTATGCCCAGACGTGGGTCCCGTGCTCTCCATGCCACTGGAGTCAAGCTATCCTGGCTGATGAGGGGTGAAACCCCGAAACCGGTCCTAGGATGCTTGTTTCCAGTCCAGGGAGGACCTGGCCTGGCAGTTCGGGCTGGACTGTTCCCATTGGGCGCAGGGTCAAGACTGATTTGCATATGGCTGGGTCCAAACTGGAATAGCATGGTGAGCAAAAAACGATGGATTTAGGCCCAGATCTCTGTACTGGGGTGAATGTATGACATTGTTCTGCATTCTGTCCATCAATTGTTCTTTTTGCATTTGTCACCCCGAGTGGGACGGGTATGCCCAGACGTTGGTCCCGTGCTCTCCATGCCATTGGAGTCAAGCTATCCTGGCTGATGAGGGGTGAAACCCCGAAACTGGTCCTAGGATGCTTGTTTCCAGTCCAGGGAGGACCTGGCCTGGCAGTTCGGGCTGGACTGTTCCCATTGGGCGCAGGGTCAAGACTGATTTGCATATGGCTGGGTCCAAACTGGAATGGCATGGTGAGCAAAAAAATGATGGCTTTAGGCCCAGATCTCTGTACTGGGGTGAATGTATGACATTTTTCTGCAGTCTGTCCATCAATTGTTCTTTTTGCATTTGTCACCCCGAGTGGGACGGGTATGCCCAGACGTGGGTCCCGGGCTCTCCATGCCACTGGAGTCAAGCTATCCTGGCTGATGAGGGGTGAAACCCCAAAACCGGTCCTAGGATGCTTGTTTCCAGTCCAGGGAGGACCTGGCCTGGCAGTTCGGGCTGGACTGTTCCCATTGGGCGCACGGCGAAGACTGATTTGCATATGGCTGGGTCCAAACTGGAATAGCATGGTGAGCAAAAAAACGATGGATTTAGGCCCAGATCTCTGTACTGGGGTGAATGTATGACATTGTTCTGCATTCTGTCCATCAATTGTTCTTTTTGCATTTGTCACAAACAGTGGGACGGGTATGCCCAGACGTGGGTCCCGTGCTCTCCATGCCACTGGAGTCAAGCTATCCTGGCTGATGAGGGGTGAAACCCCGAAACCGGTCCTAGGATGCTTGTTTCCAGTCCAGGGAGGTCCTGGCCCTGCAGTTCGGGCTGGTCTGTTCCCATTGGGCGCAGGGTCAAGACTGATTTGCATATGGCTGGGTCCAAACTGGAATGGAATGGCATGGCGAGCAAAAAAACTATGGATTTAGGCCCAGATCTCTGTACTGGGGTGAATGTATGACATTGTTCTGCATTCTGTCCATCAATTGTTCTTTTTGCATTTGTCACCCCGAGTGGGACGGGTAAGCCCAGACATGGGTCCCGTGCTCTCCATGCCACTGGAGTCAAGCTATCCTGGCTGATGAGGGGTGAAACCCCGAAACCGGTCCTAGGATGCTTGTTTCCAGTCCATGGAGGACCTGGCCTGGCAGTTCGGGCTGGCCTGTTCCCATTGGGCGCAGGGTCAAGACTGATTTGCATATGGCTGGTTCCAAACTGGAATGGCATGGTGAGCAAAAAATCGTTGGATTTAGGCCCAGATCTCTGTACTGGGGTGAATGTATGACATTGTTCTGCATTCTGTCCATCAATTGTTCTTTTTGCATTTGTCACCCCGAGGGGGACGGGTATGCCCAGACGTGGGTCTCGTGCTCTCCATGCCACTGGAGTCAAGCTATCCTGGCTGATGAGGGGTGAAACCCCGAAACCGGTCCTAGGATGCTTGTTTCCAGTCCAGGGAGGACCTGGCCTGGCAGTTCGGGCTGGACTGTTCCCATTGGGCGCAGGGTCACGACTGATTTGCATATGGCTGGGTCCAAACTGGAATGGCATGGTGAGCAAAAAAACGATGGATTTAGGCCCAGATCTCTGTACTGGGGTGACTGTATGACATTGTTCTGCATTCTGTCCATCAATTGTTCTTTTTGCATTTGTCACCCCGAGTGGGACGGGTATGCACAGACGTGGGCCCTGTGCTCTCCATGCCACTGGAGTCCAGCTATCCTGGCTGATGAGGGGTGGAACCCCGAAACCGGTCCTAGGATGCTTGTTTCCAGTCCAGGGAGGACATGGCCTGGCAGTTCGGGCTGGACTCTTCCCATTGGGCGCAGGGTCAAGACTGATTTGCATATGGCTGGGTCCAAACTGGAATGGCGAGCAAAAAAACGATGGATTTAGGCCCAGATCTCTGTACTGGGGTGAATGTATGACATTGTTCTGCATTCTGTCCATCAATTGTTCTTTTTGCATTTGTCACTCCGAGTGGGATGGGTATGCCCAGACGTGGGTCCTGTGCTCTCCATGCCATTGGAGGCAAGCTATCCTGGCTGATGAGGGGTGAAACCCCGAAACCGGTCCTAGGATGCTTGTTTCCAGTCCAGGGAGGACCTGGCCCTGCAGTTCGGGCTGGACTGTTCCCATTGGGCGCAGGGTCAAGACTGATTTGCATATGGCTGGGTCCAAACTGGAATGGCATGGTGAGCAAAACAACGATGGATTTAGGCCCAGATCTCTGTACTGGGGTGAATGTATAACATTGTTCTGCATTCTGTCCATCAATTGTTCTTTTTGCATTTGTCACCCCGAGTGGGACGGGTATGCCCAGACGTGGGTCCCATGCTCTCCATGCCACTGGAGTCAAGCTATCCTGGCTGATGAGGGGTGAAACCCCGAAACCGGTCCTAGGATGCTTGTTTCCAGTCCAGGGAGGACCTGGCCTGGCAGTTCGGGCTGGACTGTTCCCATTGGGCGCAGGGTCAAGACTGATTTGCATATAGCTGGGTCCAAACTGGAATGGCATGGTGAGCAAAAAGCGATGGATTTAGGCCCAGATCTCTGTACTGGGGTGAATGTATGACATTGTTCCTGCATTCTGTCCATCAATTGTTCTTTTTGCATTTGTCACCCCGAGTGGGACGGGTATGCCCAGACGTGGGTCCCGTGCTCTCCATGCCACTGGAGTCAAGCTATCCTGGCTGATGAGGGGTGAAACCCCGAAACCGGTCCTAGGATGCTTGTTTCCAGTCCAGGGAGGACCTGGCCTGGCAGTTCGGGCTGGACTGTTCCCATTGGGCGCAGGGTCAAGACTGATTTGCATATGGCTGGGTCCAAACTGGAATGGCATGGTGAGCAAAAAATCGTTGGATTTAGGCCCAGATCTCTGTACTGGGGTGAATGTATGACATTGTTCTGCATTCTGTCCATCAATTGTTCTTTTTGCATTTGTCACTCCGAGTGGGATGGGTATGCCCAGACGTTGGTCCCGTGCTCTCCATGCCATTGGAGTCAAGCTATCCTGGCTGATGAGGGGTGAAACCCCGAAACTGGTCCTAGGATGCTTGTTTCCAGTCCAGGGAGGACCTGGCCTGGCAGTTCGGGCTGGACTGTTCCCATTGGGCGCAGGGTCAAGACTGATTTGCATATGGCTGGGTCCAAACTGGAATGGCATGGTGAGCAAAAAAATTATGGCCTTAGGCCCAGATCTCTGTACTGGGGTGAATGTATGACATTTTTCTGCAGTCTGTCCATCAATTGTTCTTTTTGCATTTGTCACCCCGAGTGGGACGGGTATGCCCAGACGTGGGTCCCGGGCTCTCCATGCCACTGGAGTCAAGCTATCCTGGCTGATGAGGGGTGAAACCCCAAAACCGGTCCTAGGATGCTTGTTTCCAGTCCAGAGAGGACCTGGCCTGGCAGTTCGGGCTGGACTGTTCCCATTGGGCGCAGGGTCAAGACTGATTTGCATATGGCTGGGTCCAAACTGGAATGGCATGGTGAGCAAAAAACGATGGATTTAGGCCCAGATCTCTGTACTGGGGTGAATGTATGACATTGTTCTGCATTCTGTCCATCAATTGTTCTTTTTGCATTTGTCACCCCGAGTGGGACGGGTATGCCCAGACGTGGGTCCCGTGCTCTCCATGCCACTGGAGTCAAGCTATCCTGGCTGATGAGGGGTGAAACCCCGAAACCGGTCCTAGGATGCTTGTTTCCAGTCCAGGGAGGACATGGCCTGGCAGTTCGGGCTGGACTGTTCCCATTGGGCGCAGGGTCAAGACTGATTTGCATATGGCTGGGTCCAATCTGGAATGGCATGGTGAGCAAAACAACGATGGATTTAGGCCCAGATCTCTGTACTGGGGTCAATGTATGACATTGTTCTGCATTCTGTCCATCAATTGTTCTTTTTGCATTTGTCACCCCGAGTGGGACGGGTATGCCCAGATGTGGGTCTCGTGCTCTCCATGCCACTGGAGTCAAGCTATCCTGGCTGATGAGGGGTGAAACCCCGAAACCGGTCCTAGGATGCTTGTTTCCAGTCCAGGGAGGATCTGGCCTGGCAGTTTGGGCTGGACTGTTCCCATTGGGCGCAGGGTCAAGACTGATTTGCATATGGCTGGGTCCAAACTGGAATGGCATGCTGAGCAAAAAACAATGGATTTAGGCCCAGATCTCTGTACTGGGGTGAATGTATGACATTGTTCTGCATTCTGTCGATCAATTGTTCTTTTTGCATTTGACACCCCGAGTGGGACGGGTATGCCCAGACGTGGGTCCCGTGCTCTCCATGCCACTGGAGTCAAGCTATCCTGGCTGATGAGGGGTGAAACCCCGAAAACGGTCCTAGGATGCTTGTTTCCAGTCCAGGGAGGACCTGGCCTGGCAGTTCGGGCTGGACTGTTCCCATTGGGCGCAGGGTCACGACTGATTTGCATATGGCTGGGTCCAAACTGGAATGGCATGGTGAGCAAAAAAACGATGGATTTAGGCCCAGATCTCTGTACTGGGGTGACTGTATGACATTGTTCTGCATTCTGTCCATCAATTGTTCTTTTTGCATTTGTCACCCCGAGTGGGACGGGTATGCACAGACGTGGGCCCTGTGTTCTCCATGCCACTGGAGTCCAGCTATCCTGGCTGATGAGGGGTGAAACCCCGAAACCGGTCCTAGGATGCTTGTTTCCAGTCCAGGGAGGACATGGCCTGGCAGTTCGGGCTGGACTCTTCCCATTGGGCGCAGGGTCAAGACTGATTTGCATATGGCTGGGTCCAAACTGGAATGGCGAGCAAAAACGATGGATTTAGGCCCAGATCTCTGTACTGGGGTGAATGTATGACATTGTTCTGCATTCTGTCCATCAATTGTTCTTTTTGCATTTGTCACTCCGAGTGGGATGGGTATGCCCAGACGTGGGTCCTGTGCTCTCCATGCCATTGGAGGCAAGCTATCCTGGCTGATGAGGGGTGAAACCCCGAAACCGGTACTAGGATGGTTGTTTCCAGTCCAGGGAGGACCTGGACTGGCACTTCGGGCTGGACTGTTCCCATTGGGCGCAGGGTCAAGACTGATTTGCATATGGCTGGGTCCAAACTGGAATGGCATGGTGAGCAAAACAACGATGGATTTAGGCCCAGATCTCTGTACTGGGGTGAATGTATGACATTGTTCTGCATTCTGTCCATCAATTGTTCTTTTTGCATTTGTCACCCCGAGTGGGACGGGTATGCCCAGACGTGGGTCCCATGCTCTCCATGCCACTGGAGTCAAGCTATCCTGGCTGATGAGGGGTGAAACCCCGAAACCGGTCCTAGGATGCTTGTTTCCAGTCCAGGGAGGACCTGGCCTGGCAGTTCGGGCTGGACTGTTCCCATTGGGCGCAGGGTCAAGACTGATTTGCATATGGCTGGGTCCAAACTGGAATGGCATGGTGAGCAAAAAAACGATGGATTTAGGCCCAGATCTCTGTACTGGGGTGAATGTATGACATTGTTCCTGCATTCTGTCCATCAATTGTTCTTTTTGCATTTGTCACCCCGAGTGGGACGGGTATGCCCAGACGTGGGTCCCGTGCTCTCCATGCCACTGGAGTCAAGCTATCCTGGCTGATGAGGGGTGAAACCCCGAAACCGGTCCTAGGATGCTTGTTTCCAGTCCAGGGACGACCTGGCCTGGCAGTTCGGGCTGGACTGTTCCCATTGGGCGCAGGGTCAAGACTGATTTGCATATGGCTGGGTCCAAACTGGAATGGCATGGTGAGCAAAAAAACGATGGATTTAGGCCCAGATCTCTGTACTGGGGTGAATGTATGACATTGTTCTGCATTCTGTCCATCAATTGTTCTTTTTGCATTTGTCACCCCGAGTGGGACGGGTATGCCCAGACGTTGGTCCCGTGCTCTCCATGCCATTGGAGTCAAGCTATCCTGGCTGATGAGGGGTGAAACCCAGAAACTGGTCCTAGGATGCTTGTTTCCAGTCCAGGGAGGACCTGGCCTGGCAGTTCGGGCTGGACTGTTCCCATTGGGCGCAGGGTCAAGACTGATTTGCATATGGCTGGGTCCAAACTGGAATGGCATGGTGAGCAAAAAAATTATGGCTTTAGGCCCAGATCTCTGTACTGGGGTGAATGTATGACATTTTTCTGCAGTCTGTCCATCAATTGTTCTTTTTGCATTTGTCACCCCGAGTGGGACGGGTATGCCCAGACGTGGGTCCCGGGCTCTCCATGCCACTGGAGTCAAGCTATCCTGGCTGATGAGGGGTGAAACCCCAAAACCGGTCCTAGGATGCTTGTTTCCAGTCCAGAGAGGACCTGGCCTGGCAGTTCGGGCTGGACTGTTCCCATTGGGCGCAGGGTCAAGACTGATTTGCATATGGCTGGGTCCAAACTGGAATGGCATGGTGAGCAAAAAAACGATGGATTTAGGCCCAGATCTCTGTACTGGGGTGAATGTATGACATTGTTCTGCATTCTGTCCATCAATTGTTCTTTTTGCATTTGTCACCCCGAGTGGGACGGGTATGCCCAGACGTGGGTCCCGTGCTCTCCATGCCACTGGAGTCAAGCTATCCTGGCTGATGAGGGGTGAAACCCCGAAACCGGTCCTAGGATGCTTGTTTCCAGTCCAGGGAGGACATGGCCTGGCAGTTCGGGCTGGACTGTTCCCATTGGGCGCAGGGTCAAGACTGATTTGCATATGGCTGGGTCCAAACTGGAATGGCATGGTGAGCAAAACAACGATGGATTTAGGCCCAGATCTCTGTACTGGGGTCAATGTATGACATTGTTCTGCATTCTGTCCATCAATTGTTCTTTTTGCATTTGTCACCCCGAGTGGGACGGGTATGCCCAGACGTGGGTCTCGTGCTCTCCATGCCACTGGAGTCAAGCTATCATGGCTGATGAGGGGTGAAACCCCGAAACCGGTCCTAGGATGCTTGTTTCCAGTCCAGGGAGGATCTGGCCTAGCAGTTTGGGCTGGACTGTTCCCATTGGGCGCAGGGTCAAGACTGATTTGCATATGGCTGGGTCCAAACTGGAATGGCATGCTGAGCAAAAAAACAATGGATTTAGGCCCAGATCTCTGTACTGGGGTGAATGTATGACATTGTTCTGCATTCTGTCGATCAATTGTTCTTTTTGCATTTGACACCCCAAGTGGGACGGGTATGCCCAGACGTGGGTCCTGTGCTCTCCATGCCACTGGAGTCAAGCTATCCTGGCTGATGAGGGGTGAAACCCCGAAACCGGTCCTAGGATGCTTGTTTCCAGTCCAGGGAGGACCTGGCCTGGCAGTTCGGGCTGGACTGTTCCCATTGGGCGCAGGGTCACGACTGATTTGCATATGGCTGGGTCCAAACTGGAATGGCATGGTGAGCAAAAAAACGATGGATTTAGGCCCAGATCTCTGTACTGGGGTGACTGTATGACATTGTTCTGCATTCTGTCCATCAATTGTTCTTTTTGCATTTGTCACCCCGAGTGGGACGGGTATGCCCAGACGTGGGCCCCGTGCTCTCCATGCCACTGGAGTCAAGCTATCCTGGCTGATGAGGGGTGAAACCCCGAAACCGGTCCTAGGATGCTTGTTTCCAGTCCAGGGAGGACATGGCCTGGCAGTTCAGGCTGGACTCTGCCCATTGGGCGCAGGGTCAAGACTGATTTGCATATGGCTGGGTCCAAACTGGAATGGCGAGCAAAAAAACGATGGATTTAGGCCCAGATCTCTGTACTGGGGTGAATGTATGACATTGTTCTGCATTCTGTCCATCAATTGTTCTTTTTGCATTTGTCACCCCGAGTGGGACGGGTATGCCCAGACGTGGGCCCCGTGCTCTCCATGCCACTGGAGTCAAGCTATCCTGGCTGATGAGGGGTGAAACCCCGAAACCGGTCCTAGGATGGTTGTTTCCAGTCCAGGGAGGACCTGGCCTGGCAGTTCGGGCTGGACTGTTCCCATTGGGCGCAGGGTCAAGACTGATTTGCATATGGCTGGGTCCAAATTGGAATGGCATGGTGAGCAAAACAACGATGGATTTAGGCCCAGATCTCTGTACTGGGGTGAATGTATGACATTGTTCTGCATTCTGTCCATCAATTGTTCTTTTTGCATTTGTCACCCCGAGTGGGACGGGTATGCCCAGACGTGGGTCTCGTGCTCTCCATGCCACTGGAGTCAAGCTATCCTGGCTGATGAGGGGTGAAACCCCAAAACCGGTCCTAGGATGCTTGTTTCCAGTCCAGAGAGGACCTGGCCTGGCAGTTCGGGCTGGACTGTTCCCATTGGGCGCAGGGTCAAGACTGATTTGCATATGGCTGGGTCCAAACTGGAATGGCATGGTGAGCAAAAAAACAATGGATTTAGGCCCAGATCTCTGTACTGGGGTGAATGTATGACATTGTTCTGAATTCTGTCCATCAATTGTTCTTTTTGCATTTGTCACCCCGAGTGGGACGGGTATGCCCAGACGTTGGTCCCGTGCTCTCCATGCCATTGGAGTCAAGCTATCCTGGCTGATGAGGGTGAAACCCAGAAACTGGTCCTAGGATGCTTGTTTCCAGTCCAGGGAGGACCTGGCCTGGCAGTTCGGGCTGGACTGTTCCCATTGGGCGCAGGGTCAAGACTGATTTGCATATGGCTGGGTCCAAACTGGAATGGCATGGTGAGCAAAAAATTATGGCTTTAGGCCCAGATCTCTGTACTGGGGTGAATGTATGACATTGTTCTGCAGTCTGTCCATCAATTGTTCTTTTTGCATTTGTCACCCCGAGTGGGACGGGTATGCCCAGACGTGGGTCCCGGGCTCTCCATGCCACTGGAGTCAAGCTATCCTGGCTGATGAGGGTGAAACCCCAAAACCGGTCCTAGGATGCTTGTTTCCAGTCCAGGGAGGACCTGGCCTGGCAGTTCGGGCTGGACTGTTCCCATTGGGCGCAGGGTCAAGACTGATTTGCATATGGCTGGGTCCAAACTGGAATGGCATGGTGAGCAAAAAAACGATGGATTTAGGCCCAGATCTCTGTACTGGGGTGAATGTATGACATTGTTCTGCATTCTGTCCATCAATTGTTCTTTTTGCATTTGTCACCCCGAGTGGGACGGGTATGCCCAGACGTGGGTCCCGTGCTCTCCATGCCACTGGAGTCAAGCTATCCTGGCTGATGAGGGGTGAAACCCCGAAACCGGTCCTAGGATGCTTGTTTCCAGTCCAGGGAGGACATGGCCTGGCAGTTCGGGCTGGACTGTTCCCATTGGGCGCAGGGTCAAGACTGATTTGCATATGGCTGGGTCCAAACTGGAATGGCATGGTGAGCAAAACAACAATGGATTTAGGCCCAGATCTCTGTACTGGGGTCAATGTATGACATTGTTCTGCATTCTGTCCATCAATTGTTCTTTTTGCATTTGTCACCCCGAGTGGGACGGGTATGCCCAGACGTGGGTCTCGTGCTCTCCATGCCACTGGAGTCAAGCTATCCTGGCTGATGAGGGGTGAAACCCCGAAACCGGTCCTAGGATGCTTGTTTCCAGTCCAGGGAGGATCTGGCCTAGCAGTTTGGGCTGGACTGTTCCCATTGGGCGCAGGGTCAAGACTGATTTGCATATGGCTGGGTCCAAACTGGAATGGCATGCTGAGCAAAAAAACGATGGATTTAGGCCCAGATCTCTGTACTGGGGTGAATGTATGACATTGTTCTGCATTCTGTCGATCAATTGTTCTTTTTGCATTTGACACCCCGAGTGGGACGGGTATGCCCAGACGTGGGTCCCGTGCTCTCCATGCCACTGGAGTCAAGCTATCCTGGCTGATGAGGGGTGAAACCCCGAAAACGGTCCTAGGATGCTTGTTTCCAGTCCAGGGAGGACCTGGCCTGGCAGTTCGGGCTGGACTGTTCCCATTGGGCGCAGGGTCACGACTGATTTGCATATGGCTGGGTCCAAACTGGAATGGCATGGGGACCAAAAAAACGATGGATTTAGGCCCAGATCTCTGTACTGGGGTGACTGTATGACATTGTTCTGCATTCTGTCCATCAATTGTTCTTTTTGCATTTGTCACCCCGAGTGGGACGGGTATGTCCAGACGTGGGCCCCGTGCTCTCCATGCCACTGGAGTCAAGCTATCCTGGCTGATGAGGGGTGAAACCCCGAAACCGGTCCTAGGATGCTTGTTTCCAGTCCAGGGAGGACATGGCCTGGCAGTTCAGGCTGGACTCTGCCCATTGGGCGCAGGGTCAAGACTGATTTGCATATGGCTGGGTCCAAACTGGAATGGCGAGCAAAAAAACGATGGATTTAGGCCCAGATCTCTGTACTGGGGTGAATGTATGACATTGTTCTGCATTCTGTCCATCAATTGTTCTTTTTGCATTTGTCACCCCGAGTGGGACGGGTATGCCCAGACGTGGGCCCCGTGCTCTCCATGCCACTGGAGTCAAGCTATCCTGGCTGATGAGGGGTGAAACCCCGAAACCGGTCCTAGGATGGTTGTTTCCAGTCCAGGGAGGACCTGGCCTGGCAGTTCGGGCTGGACTGTTCCCATTGGGCGCAGGGTCAAGACTGATTTGCATATGGCTGGGTCCAAACTGGAATGGCATGGTGAGCAAAACAACGATGGATTTAGGCCCAGATCTCTGTACTGGGGTGAATGTATGACATTGTTCTGCATTCTGTCCATCAATTGTTCTTTTTGCATTTGTCACCCCGAGTGGGACGGGTATGCCCAGACGTGGGTCTCGTGCTCTCCATGCCACTGGAGTCAAGCTATCCTGGCTGATGAGGGGTGAAACCCCAAAACCGGTCCTAGGATGCTTGTTTCCAGTCCAGAGAGGACCTGGCCTGGCAGTTCGGGCTGGACTGTTCCCATTGGGCGCAGGGTCAAGACTGATTTGCATATGGCTGGGTCCAAACTGGAATGGCATGGTGAGCAAAACAACGATGGATTTAGGCCCAGATCTCTGTACTGGGGTCAATGTATGACATTGTTCTGCATTCTGTCCATCAATTGTTCTTTTTGCATTTGTCACCCCGAGTGGGACGGGTATGCCCAGACGTGGGTCTCGTGCTCTCCATGCCACTGGAGTCAAGCTATCCTGGCTGATGAGGGGTGAAACCCCGAAACCGGTCCTAGGATGCTTGTTTCCAGTCCAGGGAGGATCTGGCCTAGCAGTTTGGGCTGGACTGTTCCCATTGGGCGCAGGGTCAAGACTGATTTGCATATGGCTGGGTCCAAACTGGAATGGCATGCTGAGCAAAAAAACGATGGATTTAGGCCCAGATCTCTGTACTGGGGTGAATGTATGACATTGTTCTGCATTCTGTCGATCAATTGTTCTTTTTGCATTTGACACCCCGAGTGGGACGGGTATGCCCAGACGTGGGTCCCGTGCTCTCCATGCCACTGGAGTCAAGCTATCCTGGCTGATGAGGGGTGAAACCCCGAAAACGGTCCTAGGATGCTTGTTTCCAGTCCAGGGAGGACCTGGCCTGGCAGTTCGGGCTGGACTGTTCCCATTGGGCGCAGGGTCACGACTGATTTGCATATGGCTGGGTCCAAACTGGAATGGCATGGTGAGCAAAAAAACGATGGATTTAGGCCCAGATCTCTGTACTGGGGTGACTGTATGACATTGTTCTGCATTCTGTCCATCAATTGTTCTTTTTGCATTTGTCACCCCGAGTGGGACGGGTATGCCCAGACGTGGGCCCCGTGCTCTCCATGCCACTGGAGTCAAGCTATCCTGGCTGATGAGGGGTGAAACCCCGAAACCGGTCCTAGGATGCTTGTTTCCAGTCCAGGGAGGACATGGCCTGGCAGTTCAGGCTGGACTCTGCCCATTGGGCGCAGGGTCAAGACTGATTTGCATATGGCTGGGTCCAAACTGGAATGGCGAGCAAAAAAACGATGGATTTAGGCCCAGATCTCTGTACTGGGGTGAATGTATGACATTGTTCTGCATTCTGTCCATCAATTGTTCTTTTTGCATTTGTCACCCCGAGTGGGACGGGTATGCCCAGACGTGGGCCCCGTGCTCTCCATGCCACTGGAGTCAAGCTATCCTGGCTGATGAGGGGTGAAACCCCGAAACCGGTCCTAGGATGGTTGTTTCCAGTCCAGGGAGGACCTGGCCTGGCAGTTCGGGCTGGACTGTTCCCATTGGGCGCAGGGTCAAGACTGATTTGCATATGGCTGGGTCCAAACTGGAATGGCATGGTGAGCAAAACAACGATGGATTTAGGCCCAGATCTCTGTACTGGGGTGAATGTATGACATTGTTCTGCATTCTGTCCATCAATTGTTCTTTTTGCATTTGTCACCCCGAGTGGGACGGGTATGCCCAGACGTGGGTCTCGTGCTCTCCATGCCACTGAAGTCAAGCTATCCTGGCTGATGAGGGGTGAAACCCCGAAATCGGTCCTAGGATGCTTGTTTCCAGTACAGGGAGGATCTGGCCTGGCAGTTTGGGCTGGACTGTTCCCATTGGGCGCAGGGTCAAGACTGATTTGCATATGGCTGGGTCCAAACTGGAATGGCATGGTGAGCAAAAAAACGATGGATTTAGGCCCAGATCTCTGTTCTGGGGTGAATGTATGACATTGTTCTGCATTCTGTCCATCAATTGTTCTTTTTGCATTTGTCACCCCGAGTGGGACGGGTATGCCCAGACGTGGGTCCCGTGCTCTCCATGCCACTGGAGTCAAGCTATCCTGGCTGATGAGGGGTGAAACCCCGAAACCGGTCCTAGGATGCTTGTTTCCAGTCCAGGGAGGACCTGGCCCTGCAGTTCGGACTGGACTGTTCCCATTGGGCGCAGGGTCAAGACTGATTTGCATATGGCTGGGTCCAAACTGGAATGGAATGGCAAGGCGAGCAAAAAAACTATGGATTTAGGCCCAGATCTCTGTACTGGGGTGAATGTATGACATTGTTCTGCATTCTGTCCATCAATTGTTCTTTTTGCATTTGTCACCCCGAGTGGGACGGGTAAGCCCAGACATGGGTCCCGTGCTCTCCATGCCACTGGAGTCAAGCTATCCTGGCTGATGAGGGGTGAAACCCCGAAACCGGTCCTAGGATGCTTGTTTCCAGTCCATGGAGGACCTGGCCTGGCAGTTCGGGCTGGCCTGTTCCCATTGGGCGCAGGGTCAAGACTGATTTGCATATGGCTGGTTCCAAACTGGAATGGCATGGTGAGCAAAAAATCGTTGGATTTAGGCCCAGATCTCTGTACTAGGGTGAATGTATGACATTGTTCTGCATTCTGTCCATCAATTGTTCTTTTTGCATTTGTCACCCGAGGGAGACGGGTATGCCCAGACGTGGGTCTCGTGCTCTCCATGCCACTGGAGTCAAGCTATTCTGGCTGATGAATAACACGTAACTGAATCCACACACA